>VDFB02076345.1:0-24063 GCA_007258455.2 Sequoia sempervirens
AAAACTCAAGAATTGCAACAACATCCAAGAGTCAACATAATAAATTAAAATCACAACCCCCATCACGTAAATCAAAGCAATGATCAATAAATAAGTAATCAAAGGATGATCATGAAACAATTCCAACCAAACTGAATTAATAAACATAATACAATCCCAAATTGCAATTAAACAATATAATAACATCATAACACAGTACCATAAAAATACAAGATCGTAAATCAAATATAAATGAGATCATACAAAACCACAAAGTACACCAAAGATGTATCAAGGCAAAAATCATTAATCAAGATAAATCCAAATATCAACAATCTATACCAACTCCCACAACCTACTTCCAGAGGAACATAATAAATTAAAACACATGGGAAACTAGGGGAGAGTGTCATCGCATAGCCTACATGGGTTCTCCTGGCCCTTCCTCCACACTGAGGCGCCGGCCCCCATCTATGGATCTCCTAGCCCTTCCTCCTACCTGAGGCGTCGGCACCATAGGGTAGCTCATGCGGAGCTATAGACCTCTCGTGAGGATAAGGTCACGACCTTGCCAACCACGGCCTTCTCAACCTTCCATTAGTCTGCAGAAGCACTAATGAAGATGAGGCGTCCATTTTTTTTTAAATCTTATAATGATATTACTACCCAACCCTCCTAAGTTAATTATTAGGTTTTCACTTGATTACCAACTCACTCGTGGGTTCTCCTGTGCTCTTCCCCTTACGCGGGGCGCCGGCCCCCACGAGGAGCCACTCTTCCTAGAGACCCCACAACATCAAAACCAAGAAACCAAGGGTTGTACAACATAACAAGAATATTAGATCACAACTGAGAAACATGTGAGGCATTACCCATCTCGTAATAAATACATAAACAAAGTCTCAACAATTCTCGTACAACCCTTTTAAAATCATGAAACCAAAACACTTGCCACATCAAGGGCACAATAAGAGAGAACATCAACTGACAAACATCTCAAGCCTCTGGAAGACTCTCAAAAAGTTTACAATAGGGTTTCCCCATCAAGAACTGACAACAATAATTGCAAAGCCACAAGAATTATTTCAATTCAAAAATAATGAGGGAATATATCAAAATAAGATCAACATCAATCATGACAATGATAACATTAACCGATTTACCACTTAGGGTAAAGAACCAAAGAAAACATATGGGTTCCCAATGAATAGCAACATAAATTAAATGAGAGAAATCAACTCACGAGAAGTCACATCGAAAGGATCTATCAAAAACAATCCATACAACCACACATTCAAATACAAGGTAACCATACATCCAATAAGAAGTAACTTGAAACAATCCTAAAAAGACATTATTTTAAAGATCAATCATTTCTAACCTTTACAATATCGTGAAGTGAAGATATAATCTGATGTTTTTAAGCCATAAGACACTAATCACAAATCAACAATGGTGTCACCTCAAATAGGGAAATTCAAAAGAGAAAATCAACCTTTAATACAACAAAATCACTTAACAAAACCTAAATCCACCAACTAGGTATTCCAAGGGAGACCTCAATTTTCTCCTCACAAGAATCCCTTAGATTGGTACAAAATTACATTCAGCAATATGACAATGACAACAATTATCTAATCATATTCTCAATCAAAAGATACCAACCTACTCAACAACCAAAACAATTACAATTTAAAGATTCTAAATAACCGTCCATATAAGAACCTCATTTAATAGAAACTCAAATTGTCATAAAGATATCCACTAACTAACAATCCAAAAGAAATAATTAAGAATGAAAACTCAATTCAAAGAACAATTTATTTAATTGACTTAAGTTTAGAAAACTACCATAATTAGGTCAAAAATACTTAACCATGGTAAAAGATATACAACTGTATTATTTAAGAGTTCCGTACAAATGCGATACAACATTTAGAATTATAAGGAATTCAACAACCTATACATTTCTACTCTATTTTATCTATTAAATAAATTCTTCTTTGACTACATAAGAATTAGAAATCAATTTTCTTTTATTTCTACTAATTCTAAAATCCATTAACTAGATCCTTAATTAAATACTAGTACGCACTAAATATTTCTCATAATTTCATAAACAAGCATTCATATATATAACACCAACTTGAGTTCCCAATCATTTAATTTAAAACTTCAAAGTATTATTATTCCCTTAATTCTACAATTCCACTATAAGAGAGTATTATGAATTCAATATTCTAGAAAATGCATGTTTTTATTAATTCATATTCGTTTTCCGTTATTCTAAGAGAAACTAAATGAAAGCAACAAGTGCAACTAAATTGACATCTCAAATTATAATAACATGTGTTTATACATTCTAAAATATAACTAATGCAGTTAATTAATTAAAAGTCCCATCCTACAAGAGCCATAACTCAACTATACAAATACTTCACTAAATACCTTGCTTCGATATTTTATCACTATAATGAGGGTATAATTACATACCTATTCAAATACCGCCAAGGAGACTAACTTGTGATAATGCAACAACTATGGAGAGTCTCTGATTTATCAACAGAGAGTAAACTCTAATTTATTTATTGATAAGTTCTTCTAATTTTGGATCCACATTCCTATTCTAATTTGAACAAAAACTAAGACAAATTGACAATAAAATCAGAGAGCTTAATTAAACCTTTAAACTTCCTATTATGTTCAGGTATGCAGCTGAGATAGGCTAATAATGAAATCAGAGAGCTTATTTAATTTTCTACAACTATGAAATCTAAAATTTGTATCTATGACGAGTTGCCAATGATTTCAGGGAGATTATTTAATTCTGAACATGATCCAAAGTCTAAACACTGCAGCTGTGATAAGTTGCCAACGGTATCAGGTAGATTGTATAAATTTAGATTACCAGACTATGCGAAAGAGCTCAACTAAACACTGTATCCAATAACATCGATTTCACTCAGCTTCGAATGAACGGAGGTAATTGGAAAAGGCTTGAAACATTGCGCAGACCAAGAGAATTGAATAATCTGCTCATTGGTCCCCAATTTCTTCACTTGAACAATCTGCTCACTGACGGCATCAGAGAAGACACACGAGCCAAGCTTCCACCAAGTTTGAGATGGTTACGGTTGCAAAAAATGTGAGGAACCATTTTCCCTCAGTCTTATGGCTAACATTTGGGATTTTGAGAAGTAAAAAAATCAGAGAGTTTATTTAAATCTATACCCCCTACCATGTGCCAGAGAGTCGCTGGAACAGGTTGAACAATGAACCCAGAGAGACTATTTAATTTACTGCACCTTTGCAAGCCTAAAGCACATCAACCATGCAGTACAAATGATTAAATCCAACAAATGATTCACAATAATGAAAGAGTTTGAAAAGTCATAGAGAGCTACACTGGTGACTCAGGAGCAACTTAAACTTATTAACTACAGGGAATGCACTCACAACAATAAAAATACACGCCTCTGTATTATAAATATATTTATGTATATAAAGGTATATTATCAATTACAATGACGGTAATAGAGATATAGTGAGTGGGAAGAAATAAAGGTGTGTATAACATAGAGTCTAACAGATAGTTACAAGCACACTTGCAGCTCCCAAAACCTCTTAACATAGGTGCATGTTAGAAGAGTCTCATCGCAAGTTTTGACAATAAGTTTGGTGGCCTTCGTTGCCCATGCAATTCGAACCAAATGGCATATCGATTTCCGAAATACGACTTGGAAAAATTAATGATACCCACCTTAAATTGCAAGTCAGTTATCTGCAAATTTAGACTAACATAAAATGGTATAGGGCGGTAGTGTATATCCAAGTAACTGGTAGTTAAATATTAAATTAACAGTAGAGTTTCGCTACCTCCACTCGGCCTTTGAGGAAAAGGAAAATACAAAAATAAAGGCAATATCAGAGTTAACACAAGCAACAAGTGCCAGATCTAAGATACTAACAGTGAAATAAAACTGCAAACCAAAATATAAGTTCGGCTCAAAACTAAATTCAGATGAGGAATTAAAGAAAGATACTCTGGTGTAGTTGGTCCGAAGGATTTAAAATGGTACATGCTATTTGTGTAGGAGACAGATCACATCCACAAACACGAAAGATCTATGCAGAGACAAAGTAATAGGCTTGGAACATGAAGGTGGCAGGGTAATATCCAGATTCAAGACATTTACTTAAAATTTAAGCAACAACAAATATAACTTGTGAGCAGTTTTTTGAAAACTAGATAATAATGAACAAATCAATAATATTAAACCAACTACCTCTGAAATGGATTGCGTATTCACCATGATAAAGAATACAATGAAAATATATCTAACTAAAAACAATTGGATTCACAAGACATTTACCACATCTCTACAATATTTATTTCCATTTTAGATACTGAATAAAATTTGGGAATAGCAAGGAACCTGGTTCACCAAAACGATTGAACCAATTGCAGATTGATGTCAGATTCATCTTCACACTTCAAGCTCCCTAATGCAGCTCCTACGCGAACCACCAATTTTCCTGCAGAAAGAAGGGATCCTTTTCCCCATAGTTCCTAGCATAAATGTGGATTTCCCCCAATGGAAGAGCTTTTCTTCTTCCTCCTCTCATCATCCCCTCTTGCTAATGCCATCCGATATCTACTTAAAAAGACAAGTCCTTATTTTCGCCAATTTGTTTCAGGCCCGAAAGAGGCGTAGTCCCCCCACAAAGCTGAATATAGCTGTTATTTATTTTGCCAGCAATAAACTATTCACCTTCCCTTTTCCAATTGCTTTCCATGCATTAAAACACTTCAACTTCCTATCTATTTAAATTCCTTATTATAATAATGATTTTTGAACAACTAATGAATTATTAATTATTATCGAATATGATAAAAGAATACTTTTACAAAACAATTAGTTTATTTATTTATTAATAACTCTTTACTTATTATTTTATAAAACTAATTTATTTAATTTTCATCTTAATTTCTAGTTTTATTTATTCAATGCTATTTTAATTAATTGAGTACAAATTCCATCAAATATTATGTTAACACTAATCACACACAAAACAATAATAACTCAATTAAACACTTACAAAATCTGGAAGGTCACAACAAAGGGCACTACATCCTCCCCCCCTAAGCTTCGACTTACTCCAGGAAGTCGAGCTCAGGCATAAACACGATAACACAACAATATCAATTATCAAAAGCACATCAACACCATAAATCAAAACATCAATTAAACATCATCAAGTAAGCAACGAAAATTAAACAAACCAAAAATACGGAAATGATGCCAAAACAAAAGTGGTGATGGGGTTGCAACCAGACCAATTTTCCAAACACAAGGACTAGTGATGTACTAGGTTGGAGAAACTTTCTTGTCAGTCCCTATTTTCCTCATCAATCCCATTGGGTGTTTATGATGCTCGCCCTGTCCTGATAATGCAGGTGGAATCGAGACTTAGTTCCTACAATCCTGCATGCAAACAAATGTTGTGCACAATACATATATATCACAATTACATCGTGAGAGGAACTCTCAGCGTAGTAGGGAACTCGCAAGCGAGTGATACCACACTGTCCCTCCCACCAAACCACACCTAGTAATCAAAACAATCCTAGTAACTCATAAACAATTTTCTTCTAATTAGTTAGAAAATACTCATATAAGGATACTAACCACAATTCTAATTCCTATACTTTACCAAAATTAATTACTACTTGACATTATGAGTATCTATACTTGCATATTACCTTACCTTCATCACTATGCTTTCTGAAGCCAATTTCCTGTAAATCAAAGGCTATCATAGAACATTGCACATTAGTACCAATAATTCAAGTTGCATTTTAACCTCAAGATACTATATACTGCTAAAAATCATAGAATAGTTATCCACAAAACCATACATTTTCGTTAAAACTCATAATTTTCACACAAAGAACTCCACTTTAATCATTATGCAACACCAAATCTCACATCAATTTCAATAAAAAGGGTAAAATTTTACACCTTAACAATTTCAAGAAAACATAATTCATCACTCAAGGACAACAAAATTGCAATTTCTACAAACACCAGACATAAAGCACATCACCAAGAAACACAACACACAAAACTCAGGGGTCCATAGAGCATCCCTGACAGGAAGGATATCGGTGCATTGCGCACTACACCGAGGGTCCTATCCTTTCCCATCAGTTTCCTGCACCATCGTCCCGACACCAGAAAATGGAAGAAACTCAGGTTCACATTAATGACAAAAGAAAAGTAAAACTCAAGACTCACGGGTCTAAGCAAAAGGTTACATAGTGAGCACACATAGTGCCCAGTGTATGAACCTTGGCTCTGATACCAATGTTGTAATGCCCCGCCGTGCGAACCCCGAAGGACAAATACATAATAATTACAGCACAATTTTTTTTTTTTTAAATTACTAAACATAACATACATGCAATACACATAAAGTCATGACATGAATTTCATTTAAACAGATTTACTAACACATACATCCCTTGGGGTACACGAGGGGTCATTACGAGACTAAGATCCAAAGAATAAAATCCAAAGATATAATCCATAACAAGATAAACATTAACAAATAGAACACATACATGATAAAGCAAAGATAAGAAACCATCTGAGTAAATACAACATATACATAATTAACTCAACACAATAATAACTGCCATGGCCAACAACCACATTGGGTTTAACATTACATTACAGTACAATCCTCAAGAGGTATAATGATACAAAAGTGTTTCCAACCATAAATGGAAACCATACACAAGATATCATGATACAAATAAATAGATGAAAACTGGCTCCAAGACAGATACAACTCTGGAGTCGCTGCAACTGCACCAATCCGCACCTCTCGATCCTCGACTGGGGACCCAATGGGGTGCTTAGCACGTTCCACCCGACCATGTGAGTCTGAAGACCCACCCCCCGTGCTAGGAGTTGACAAGAAGAGTCCTCAACCAAGAACATCCCAACACAAAATCACAAGACTCACAACATACAAAAGTATCATAAAACTCAAGAATTGCAACAACATCCAAGAGTCAACATAATAAATTAAAATCACAACCCCCATCACGTAAATCAAAGCAATGATCAATAAATAAGTAATCAAAGGATGATCATGAAACAATTCCAACCAAACTGAATTAATAAACATAATACAATCCCAAATTGCAATTAAACAATATAATAACATCATAACACAGTACCATAAAAATACAAGATCGTAAATCAGATATAAATGAGATCATACAAAACCACAAAGTACACCAAAGATTTATCAAGGCAAAAATCATTAATCAAGATAAATCCAAATATCAACAATCTATACCAACTCCCACAACCTACTTCCAGAGGAACATAATAAAGTAAAACACATGGGCAACTAGGGGAGAGTGTCATCGCATAGCCTACATGGGTTCTCCTGGCCCTTCCTCCACACTAAGGCGTCGGCCCCCATCTATGGATCTCCTGGCCCTTCCTCCTACCTGAGGCGCCGGCACCATAGGGTAGCTCATGCGGAGCCGTAGACCTCTCGTGAGGACAAGGTCACGACCTTGCCAACCACGGCCTTCTCAGCCTTCCATTAGTCTGCAGAAGCACCAATGAAGACGAGGCATCCATTTTTTTTAAATCTTATAATGATATTACTACCCAACCCTCCTAAGTTAATTATTAGGTTTTCACTTGATTACCAACTCACTCGTGGGTTCTCCTGTGCTCTTCCGCTTACGCGGGGCGCCGGCCCCCACGAGGAGCCACTCTCCCTAGAGACCCCACAACATCAAAACCAAGAAACCAAGGGTTGTACAACATAACAAGAATATTAGATCACAACTGAGAAACATGCGAGGCATTACCCATCTCGCAATAAATACATAAACAAAGTCTCAACAATTCTCGTACAACCCTTTTAAAATCATGAAACCAAAACACTTGCCACATCAAGGGCACAATAAGAGAGAACATCAACTGACAAACATCTCAAGCCTCTGGAAGACTCTCAAAAAGTTTACAATAGGGTTTCCCCATCAAGAACTGACAACAATAATTGCAAAGCCACAAGAATTATTTCAATTCAAAAATAATGAGGGAATATATCAAAATAAGATCAACATCAATCATGACAATGATAACATTAACCGATTTACCATTTAGGGTAAAGAACCAAAGAAAACATATGGGTTCCCAACGAATAGCAACATAAATTAAATGAGAGAAATCAACTCACGAGAAGTCACATCGAAAGGATCTATCAAAAACAATCCATACAACCACACATTCAAATACAAGGTAACCATACATCCAATAAGAAGTAACTTGAAACAATCCTAAAAGGACATTATTTTAAAGATCAATCATTTCAAACCTTTACAATATCATGAAGTGAAGATATAATCTGATGTTTTTAAGCCATAAGACACTAATCACAAGTCAACAATGGTGTCACCTCAAATAGGGAAATTCAAAAGAGAAAATCAACCTTTAATACAACAAAATCACTTAACAAAACCTAAAGCCACCAACTAGGTATTCCACGGGAGACCTCAATTTTCTCCTCACAAGAATCCCTTAGATTGGTACAAAATTACATTCAGCAATATGACAATGACAACAATTATCTAATCATATTCTCAATCAAAAGATACCAACCTACTCAACAACCAAAACAATTACAATTTAAAGATTCTAAATAACCGTCCATATAAGAACCTCATTTAATAGAAACTCAAATTGTCATAAAGATATCCACTAACTAACAATCCAAAAGAAATAATTAAGAATGAAAACTCAATTCAAAGAACAATTTGTTTAATTGACTTAAGTTTATAAAACTACCATAATTAGGTCAAAAATACTTAACCATGGTAAAAGATATACAACTGTATTATTTAAGAGTTCCGTACAAATGCGATACAACATTTAGAATTATAAGGAATTCAACAACCTATACATTTCTACTCTATTTTATCTATTAAATAAATTCTTCTTTGACTACATAAGAATTAGAAATCAATTTTCTTTTATTTCTACTAATTCTAAAATCCATTAACTACATCCTTAGTTAAATACTAGTACGCACTAAATATTTCTCATAATTTCAGAAACAAGCATTCATATATATAACACCAACTTGAGTTCCCAATCATTTAATTTAAAACTTCAAAGTATTATTATTCCCTTAATTCTACAATTCCATTATAAGAGAGTATTATGAATTCAATATTCTAGAAAATGCATGTTTTTATTAATTCATATTCGTTTTCCGTTATTCTAAGAGAAACTAAATGAAAGCAACAAGTGCAACTAAATTGACATCTCAAATTATAATAATATGTGTTTATACATTCTAAAATATAACTAATGCAGTTAATTAATTAAAAGTCCCATCCTACAAGAGCCATAACTCAACTATACAAATACTTCACTAAATACCTTGCTTCGATATTGTATCACTATAATGAGGGTATAATTACATACCTATTCAAATACTTCCAAGGAGACTAACTTGTGATAATGCAACAACTATGGAGAGTCTCTGGTTTATCAACGGAGAGTAAACTCTAATTTATTTATTGATAAGTTCTTCTAATTTTGGATCCACATTCCTATTCTAATTTGAACAAAAACTAAGACAAATTGACAATAAAATCAGAGAGCTTAATTAAACCTTTAAACTTCCTATTATGTTCAGGTATGCAGCTGAGACAGGCTAATAATGAAATCAGAGAGCTTATTTAATTTTCTACAACTATGAAATCTAAAATTTGTATCTATGACGAGTTGCCAATGATTTCAGGGAGATTATTTAATTCTGAACACGATCCAAAGTCTAAACACTGCAGCTGTGATAGGTTGCCAACGATATCAGGAAGATTGTATAAATTTAGATTACCAGACTATGCGAAAGAGCTCAACTAAACACTGTATCCAATAACATCGATTTCACTCAGCTTTGACTGAATGGAGGTAATTGGCAAAGGCTTGAAACATTGCGCAGACCAAGAGAATTGAATAATCTGCTCATTGGTCCCCAATTTCTTCACTTGAACAATCTGCTCACTGACGGCATCAAAGAAGACACACGAGCCAAGCTTCCACCAAGTTCGAGACGGTTACGGTTGCAAAAAATGTGAGGAACCATTTTCCCTCATTCTTATGGCTAACATTTGGGATTTTGAGAAGTAAAAAAATCAGAGAGTTTATTTAAATCTATACCCCCTACCATGTGCCAGAGAGTCACTGGAACAGGTTGAACAATGAACCCAGAGAGACTATTTAATTTACTGCACCTTTGCAAGCCTAAAGCACATCAACCATGCAGTACAAATGATTAAATCCAACAAATGATTCACAATAATGAAAGAGTTTGAAAAGGCATAGAGAGCTACACTGGTGACTCAGGAGCAACTTCAACTTATTGCCTACAGGGAATGCACTCACAACAATAAAAATACACGCCTCTGTATTATAAATATATTTATGTATATAAAGGCATATTATCAATTACAATGACGGTGATAGAGATATAGTGAGTGGGAAGAAATAAAGGTGTGTATAACATAGAGTCTAACAGACAGTTACAAGCACACTTGCAGCTCCCGAAACCTCTTAACATAGGTGCATGTTAGAAGAGTCTCATCTCAAGTTTTGACAATAAGTTTGGTGGCCTTCGTTGCCCATGCAATTCGAACCAAATGGCATATCGATTTCTGAAATACGACTTGGAAAAATTAATGATACCCACCTTAAATTGCAAGTCAGTTATCTGCAAATTCAGACTAACATAAAATGGTATAGGGCGGCAGTGTATATCCAAGTAACTGGTAGTTAAATATTAAATTAACAGTAGAGTTTCGCTACCTCCACTCGGCCTTTGAGGAAAAGGAAAATACAAAAATAAAGGAAATATCAGAGTTAACGCAAGCAACAAGTGCCAGATCTAAGATACTAACAGTGAAATAAAACCGCAAACCAAAATATAAGTTTGGCTCAAAACTAAATTCAGATGAGGAATTAAAGAAAGATACTCTGGTGTAGTTGGTCCGAAGGATTTAAAATGGTACATGCTATTTGTGTAGGAGATAGATCACATCCACAAACACGAAAGATCTATGCAGAGACAAAGTAATAGGCTTGGAACATGAAGGTGGCAGGGTAATATCCAGATTCAAGACATTTACTTAAAATTTAAGCAACAACAAATATAACTTGTGAGCAGTTTTTTGAAAACTAGATAATAATGAACAAATCAATAATATTAAACCAACTACCACTGAAATGGATTGCGTATTCACCATGATAAAGAATACAATGAAAATATATCTAACTAAAAACAATTGGATTCACAAGACATTTACCACATCTCTACAATATTTATTTCCATTTTAGATACTGAATAAAATTTGGGAATAGCAAGGAACCTGGTTCACCAAAATGATTGAACCAATTGCAGATTGATGTCAGATTCATCTTCACACTTCAAGCTCCCTAATGCAGCTCCTACGCGAACCACCAATTTTCCTGCAGAAAGAAGGGATCCTTTTCCCGATAGTTCCTAGCATAAATGTGGATTTCCCCCAACGCAAGAGCTTTTCTTCTTCCTCCTCTCATCATCCCCTCGTGCTAATGCCATCCGATAACTACTTAAAAAGACAAGTCCTTATTTTCGCCAATTTGTTTCAGGCCCGAAAAAGGCGTAGTCCCCCCACAAGCTGAATATAGCTGTTATTTATTTTGCCAGCAATAAACTATTCACCTTCCCTTTTCCAATTGCTTTCCATGCATTAAAACACTTCAACTTCCTATCTATTTAAATTCCTTATTATAATAATGATTTTTGAACAACTAATGAATTATTAATTATTATCGAATATGATAGAAGAATACTTTTACAAAACAATTAGTTTATTTATTTATTAATAACTCTTTACTTATTATTTTATAAAACTAATTTATTTAATTTTCATCTTAATTTCTAGTTTTATTTATTCAATGCTATTTTAATTAATTGAGTACAAATTCCATCAAATATTATGTTAACACTAATCACACACAAAACAAACTCAATTAAACACTTACAAAATCTGGAAGGTCACAATAGAGGGCACTACAGTTTCAAGCTAGAAATTTTAGCAATACATTATCATGGACTGTGGAATCTTGAAGATCTATAGGTGCTTGTTAGCTAAAGAATTGAATTCTCCACACACTACAATAATGACACATTTTATATTGTAAAAATAATTTAGTTTAAAGTTATACCAAGTATTATGTTTTACAAATTTCCCTCATTTTGGTGTTGGTCCTACTATTTGTAGCTTGTCAAAATTTATCTAATGGTGCAAATGAAATTGGTCAAAAAACTAGAATACTTAATAAATTTCATCGTAGTGGGTATGTGCAGGATCATGATGGGGCAAAAAGTGGTGATATGATGGGTATGTGTAGGGTATGTGGCTGATGACTTTTTTTTAACCCAGAATTGATGAAATGAAAATGGTTTTTAAAGGAGATTCTCAACTTTCTGCCAATATAAATTATCGTTTACTTTGAATTTAATAAATAATTATTTGTCATTTTCTATTTGAATTATGACTAAAGTCTTGATTGATAGACTGATTGAAAAACATCTATAGCTTTCAAACGGTATCACATTTTTTGAATTTGAAACATGTGTCACATTCTATGCTTTGCATACTATACGATTAAAAATAAATAAAAATCATGAAGTTTTGACCACGTTAAGGTGGTCAGACATACAAGTTTTTATATTTTTTAAAATTTGTAAAAAAAAATTCATAATTAATTATTTACTTGGGAAAAATTTATAAAAAATATGCATCACATCTAGACATGAGTCCTCTACTTATATCTAAAATCTTATAAAAAATAATTATCATTTAATTGTGGTTAGGGTGGTCAGATAGACACCTACTTCTTATTTTTTCCCTGAACTTTAAGTACTCCTGCACTGAAATTTCAAATTTTCACCAAATATATATATATATATATATAAACTTAGTAGTTTAAAAACTACATTCAATTTTCTAGAGATTATATTCTTACATATTTTTGAAATAAGATAGATAACTTATTCAAATTTTTATGTCAAGTTGACTAACTTTGATTATTCTGAATTTTTCACCACCTAAGGGCCTATTTTTTCCATGATGATCCTTCACATACCCTAGTGCCACCTACCTTCTTATAAATCACCACCTTTTATTCATTGAACTTGTAGAAACAAAAATAGGGTGCCCTACCTTTGAGGAATGGAGCACAAGGGTAGGGTTCCTATTTCACACTTGTTACACTCAAGGAAACCTTAGAGATCTCAATACGAAGATAGAAATGGGGAAATATATCTTGCAATAAGGTAATCCTAGGGTGTGATTAAAGACAATAAGAGGGTTCACCACCAATCTAGGGCTTGGAAAGGCTAGAGATGTAAATGACATGCAAAGTACTATGCAAAACCTAACTAAATAACATAGGAAATGAAACAAAAATACACAATAACAAACTGAGAATGAACAGAGTGTTGATATGTGGCGATTGATCATGCAAATAATGTTTTTTTTCTTGTTAACACATCAAGGTTTTCCCATTGACACGTGAAATGAAAAAATGACTTTGCAAAACCATAATTCTTGAAGCTTCCAAAAATCTTATTATAAGTGGTTGGGATGTATGTTGCAGAGTGTGGAATTCGTGAGATTGTAATCTATTTTGCACTAGATAATAAAATCATTGGGTAGTTGAGTTTCTATGGATGTAGCCCATATTAGGTCAACCACATTAAATTTTTGTGTTGATCTCTTTTATGTTTTTCTTCAATATTATTTTTGGGTTATTTAATTTGTATATAATTGTTAATGTTTATTTCTCCAATCTACCTAAATCCTAACATAGAGGTGCACCTAGGAGAAAGGTGATGTCAAAAAAATCTCCAAAACCTAAAAAAAACTATTATTTGATGCCCATTAGGACTTATATGCTAGTCTGGGAAATTTAGTCATAGAGTAGGGTTTCTATGAGAAAACTAGAATCTATTAGTGTATGATCTAGATCTCCTCAAATTTGGAAAAATCCCTATACTAGGACTCATATGCCACACTCTATTTTTTGAAAGGGTTAAGATCTGAATCAAGTCTCCAATCTCTACTCTTCCTTCCACACTTTGTTTCTTGGTTCAAAATCCTAATTTGCAACTTCTAGGTGACTTTAAATGTAGATGAAAACCTTGTGACAACTTGATGACTTCCTTCAACATTGCAACCTAATATTCAAAGGATCTTCAAGCTCGAAGGCACCTAGATCTGCAACCACACATGCAAAGAGAGAGAAACTTGTTGATTTATTTGTAAATAGGGGTTTTCCTTGGTCAAACCCCATTTAGGTAATTAAACCTTGTGATGAAACAATGGAATATGAACATGAAGCATGAAATATGAAACATGAACAATGATACCTTGGATGATGTCGTGAGATGTAAATCAACAATCTAACATGAAGTGGCCATGTAGAATGTAGATCTTGATCTTGAATATAAATGTGAAACAATGCTTGAAAATGGATCTTCAATGCTACATCACAACACTAGCTCAAAAAAAATGGTTGATGCCTAATGACTTTGATATGATGTTGGATCTTGAATTTTTGCAACAAACGATGAAGAATTATGCCCTTGAATGCCTTAGAAATTCTCTTGTAAACTCTCTTGATGTTCTTGTAAAATCTTGGAGTGCTTATCTCTTGATGGCTTAAGATGATATCATGAATTCTTATGTGAAATAATGATTTGAGACATTTCTTATATAGGAAATCCATCTAACTTACCATTTTTTAGATCCTAGAGGCTGTCATTCATGAAATTTGAACTTAAAGCCTTAATTTTCTACTCAAAATGCTAAAAAGGGGCCAAATGGGACTCATACACCACTTGTGGCATATGGGTCCCATCTATATGGGACTCATACACCCAAGGTAGTGTATGGGTCCCACCAAGCATTTTTAGGTGTAGGAAATGTCGGGGAGTTGAGGAATTAGGTATATTTGTTGATTATGTCAGTATCTTGATTGAAATATGCCTTGGGATGCATAATATAGAATCTTAGGGGCCTATTAATGATGATATAAAGGTCATAAATGGAAGAGGGCCCAAAAATTAATGTGAAGGTGTAAATAAATACACTTTACAATATTAAATTAAGGAAAAATTAGGTCTATTTAGCTTAAAAGGACCCTATATCTAATGTGAATGTGTAAAACACATTACAACACTAGATCATAGCGTCATTAAGTCCATTTTAATGTTAATCATTCCCAATTAAGTAAGGAAAAGGGATAATTTTTTCGTTGTTACAGAACCTATTTCAAAAGACTATAAGGGCTCACCATGAATGCCAACTTATTGTTCTTTTACTAGTAGTGGAATGGTATAAAGTTGTAAGACCAACATGGTTCATAAGTTAGAAAAAATTTCCAAGTTTATCTTCTCATGAATCAATAGTTTCACAAAATATCTTAACTATGCCTTATTTGATGAAGGGTATGACTTTCTATTCATTGAGCTAACAATATCAACCAATGGTAGCTTTCCTCTAATCTGCCATGTTGAAAAATAATGAAACCATGTAAGATCTATTGATTTGAAGGAGCAGTGAACAACACCCTTTATAATAGATTCGTAATAGAAGTATTGTGACTTGAAAATAAAAATAGAAATTGGAATTCTATAATAACATCCAAAATATTTTTTTCTATTACACATATGGACAATAATAATTATACTAGCACATGCACCTAAAAGAGGTTTAAGGATTACGTTGATAGAAAACTGTGTATGTTAATATGTTAGAGACTATGTTTTTGTGCATGGATGCGATATAAATTATAGTTCCATGTGGCCATATTAAACAATTAATAATAAGTGTTAAATAATGGAATGAAATAAACTTAGACAAATCTATATTTTTTCCTTAAAGAAATTAAGTATCATCTGATTATGAAATATTTGCATACAAATTTAAAACATAAAGCAATGCAAATGAAAAAAGAAAGTTGCCATAAAATTGATGAAAAAACACTAAAGATGGAAATAGAATGTTCCCATCTAGTTGTCAAATAAATCTTCATCTTGCTTTTATGTGATAAGTGAGATTTTGGAGGCTTTTACCATTAAATGGTAGCTGGTTTACTATTAAACTATAAGTGAAACTTGTTTTTCGATGACTCAACAATGCTTTGCAAGTGTGAGACTTGTTTCAAACTAAAATCTCAGAATATATGTAGCTTATTGACTGAAGACAAAAAATTGTAGGGTATGTGCAGGATCATCATGGAAAAAATAGGCCCTTAAGTGGAAAAAAAATTAGAAAAATTAGGGTAAGGCAACTTGACGTAAAAATTTGAATAAGTTATCTATATTATTTCAAAAATATGTAAGAATAGAATATGTAGAAAATTGAATGTAGTTTCTGAACTACTAGGTTTAATAAAAATAAAAGAATCCATTTGGTGAAATTTTGAAATTTCAATGCACTAGTACTTAATTTCAGGGAAAAAACAAGAAGTGTATATTTGACCACCCTAACCACAATAAAATGATAATATTTTTTTATATGATTTTAGATATAACTAAAGGACTCATGTATCAATGTGATGCATATTTTTTGGTAATTTTTTTCCAAGTAAATAATTAATTATGAATTTATTATTACAACTTTTAAAAAATATAAAAAAACTTGTATGTCTGACCACTTTAACTTGGTCAAAACTTCATGAAATTCATTTTTTTAAATCTTATAGTATGCGAAGCATAGAATGTGATGCATGTTTTGGATTCAAAAAATGTGATACGGTTTGAAATCTATAGATGTTTTTCAATCAACCTATCAATCAGGACTTTAGTCGTAATTCAAATAGAAAATGAATAATAATTATTTATTAAATTCAAAGCAAAGCATAATTTATATTGGTGGAAAGCTGAGAATCTTGTTTAAAAACCATTTTTTGTTTCATCAATTTTAGGTAAAGAAAATGTCATCAGCCACATACCCTAGATACATACCCATCATATCACCACTTTTTGGCCCATCATGATTGTGGACATACCCTATAGTGCAGTAAAATGCATATCCTTTGCATTTTAACACTTGTTTGGGCCTTCCTTGCTTTATTTATGCTTCTTTATGGCTTAATTGGTCCTTTTTTGTGTCCACAATCCCCATGAATTACATATTTTTTTGGTTAATCATGACATTATCCAATGCATAAATGATAATTTAATGACACCATCAGTGTTTCTCTGATTTTTGGGTAAGGACTAAAACACCACCTAGGGCATCTTTGTCCCCCAAGGCTCTCAGGACCATGATTTTGGCATATTCTGATTGGGTCCCTTTTTGGTGTCTATGCCCCAAGTTTTTAGGACTCAGGACTAAGATGCCACCTAGGTCATCTTAGTCCTCCTTGAGTTATTTCTGGGATTTAATTTCAAATTCTGGCGAGATTTAGCATCCTTTATTTAATGAATTCATATGTTGGCTTGGTGTGATATAATTCCAGGATATTAAGCATAGATAAGTATAAATACAAGGTTCCTACTCTCATTTTTCATCCTAAGAAATCTATCAAGCATTCAAGCATCCAAGTCTTTTTTGAGAGCATTCAAGAGTAGATTTATCAAGCATTTGGAGCCATTTCAAGATTCAAGCATCATATCAAAGAGTTTTCCTCCATCATGTGTGTTATTGTGCTAACATTTGTGATGTAGGATTTTGATTCAAAGCAAGCAATTCAAGTGCTATCTTTCAAGCATTCAAGATCCATATCCATTGCATCCATTACACACAAGTTTGTAGACTTTATAGGGTTTGGTGAGTTGTAGCATTGCATGTTGTTCATTCACCATTTCCTTCATTATTTCTATTTCATTCTAAGGTTTAATTACAAACAAGGTGTTTGACCAAGGCCAACGCCCATTCACTAACAAACAAGTTTTTCCATCTTGCATATTTGTGATTATAGACCTAGGTTGAAGACTTGAGGATCACTTGGAATGCGAAGCTACAAAAGTTTCAAAGTTGCATTACAAAGTTGTCATCCTAATAGAAACACACATATAGGTTGAATTTGGAAGGTTCAGAACTTGAGATCAAAAGAGGAGCAAGTGCAGACCTTGGAGCTCAAGATCTTGTTTAGAGTTTGTAGAAATTCAGAATGAGACTAATACATAATCTTGGGCATCTAAGTCCTCTTGACCATATTTTTCAAAGATTCCTCTAGATTTGATTATGACATCTGAAGACTCTTTATTTTCCCTGAAAAATAGTAGTCAGACTAATATGCCATCATGGGTGTCTCAGTCCTCCAAAACACATTTTGGAATATTCTTTACATTTATAGAATCTTCACAGCATCTATGAATTTCCCAAGTACACACATACTATCTTACTATTGCATAAATCCATTATTTGCATCTCCCATTTAGCTTACATTTCTAGCTATAAGTCATTTTGCATATCATAGTGTGTTTTCCAACATTCTCTTTTCTAGGAATTTGCTTGGTGGTGAACCTATTAGAATTCAAACAACCCCTTCCTAGGTCCTTCCTAATTGTGAACTGACTCACCCTATGAGTTTGTTAGTTAATCCAATTGGGACTCCTAGGACATTAGTGAATGGAAAAAGAGTGATATCTTTAGGTATCCCAATTTTCGTTCTCATCATTTTGGCGAAACCAATGTTTAAGCATTCATTTCTGATTTGGATTCCATTAAAGTCCTTAGTTATAGATTGCATTCATTCTTTCATTGCATCTTGCATTAGTGAAAGTGCATCTAAGGTATCTTTCATTTTGCATTAGTGAAATTGCATTTAGGGTTTCCTATATTTGCATTAGTGGAAGTGCATATAGGTTGCATTTTTACTTTCTTGCATCATTTCATTTTACTGAAAATTTGAAAAAGTGCATTGTTCATCATCTTAATTGCATTTAGAAACATTCTTATTGCATTCAAAAGTTAAAAAATTGCATTCAATTGCTTGTTCTTAGCTACTTTTTCTTGCACTTATTTGCACATTTTTTTGTTTCTGAGAATCATAATCTTTCATATGCAATATGTCAAAACTATTGAAATTCTAGTATTAATTGTTTTTTCTGCAAAAAACCTCTGCTAGGACTAAAATTCCCCTCCTAGTTTCTTACTCTCCTAGAGTATTTTTGCTTAAAAAATCTCTCTCTTGTTTGTTGTCTATTTCAGCCTCTAGAACTTTAGAATCTCATGAGGACCAATACACCCTTCTTGGAATCATAGTCCTTATTGAATTTGATTCTCCAGTTTTTAGGATTTGAAATTTCTTTTTTGTGTTTCTATGGGCTTCCTTTTGTTTTCTATTTCAGTTTCTAGATTTGTTGTTATTCCAATTTCTTTCATTTCAAGTGTAATTGCAAGCATAGGACATTGCATTCATTACACTTTATGTGGTTTATCCCTTGTATGATTTGTAGTACTTGGTGTCCTACTACTAAGACTATGACCTTAGACAAAGTGTGAGACTCATGGCATCTTGTGACAAGACACTAGTTGTGGATCTTTGGTCATCAAGCTCTCTTACTTCAGGTGTTGGCACTAGTTCACTAGGTATGGACCATACCTTTGACACCTCTTTTTCTATTCCTATTTTACCTACACGTGTTGTGTTGAGTGTCCAAAAAATGGCTAATCATATTCGTCAAGAAAACATAATGAAAATGTATGAAGACTTAGCTCATTTACAAGATAGCGTAAGTACTAAAAACATTTCAAACACTATTATACTTTCCATAGATAACCTTCACTGCATGATGGAAAGTGAAAAGGAACTAAAATTTGTGTGTAACATAGCTCAAATCTTTCAAAAACATCTTCCTTCCACCACTAATGGTGCTCAAGCCTCAAACATCATGGAAAACCAAGGAGGAAGTCAAACTCCTTCCTCTTCAACCATAACCTTAATTCCCACCTATACTAATCCTCAAATGACCACAACAATGCAACCAACTAGTAGCATCCTTCCTACCTTGAACATTTGCACTAGTGCTCCTTATACCTATGTGGCATCTTATCTTATATCTTCTCTTGTAAGCAAATACATTCATTAGTCCTTCCAACACATACATACCACCCCAATATTCATCTCCATTACACACTACAAGCAATGAACCTATCATTAACCAGCTCTTACAAAGCCTTCCATCCGTCCAACATCAAGTTTCCACCATAAATAAAAATAAAAATAGTCCATCTTTGTACTATGTCAAGAGAAATCCATTGTCCTTGGAGATATTGAGAACTCTGGATCCACAAGGTATAGAGATTCCTAGATTTGAGAAATATGGAGGAAAGGGAGATCCTGTTGATCATGTTAATTCCTTTACCACTTTGTGTAGTGACTCTATCCTTGAATACAAAATTTTGGCTAAAATTTTACCCCAATCCTTGAAAGAAATTTCCTTGGATTGGATTTTTGCATTACCAAATAACTCAATTCATTCATTGAATGAATTTTTTGAGGCTTTTATTAACCATTTCCAAGTGCATATGGTCCCTATAATGACATTGGTTGATTTGATGAGATGCAAGAAAAATGAGGGTGAAAAAGTCACAAACTTTATTTCACCCTACCAATTGCTTTATTCCCAAATCATTGTGAAAAGATGTTTGTAGAAAACTTACAAATCAAGATAAGGGATAATCTCACCATGATGAAATTCCCCCCCTTCATGCATTTATGCACTGCCCTTTGACACTATCAGAATTACCTAACTGGTAGTGAACCAATAACCAACCCTACCCATCCTGAAAAGACCAAAGCCTCAAACCAAAACACTTACCAACCTTTTAGAAGAAAAAATAAAAGTTTCCTTCAACTAAATTCCACCTCTCAACCTACCCAACTAGTTGATACCCAAGTAGCTACTATAAAGAAGAGTAATCCTTATATCTTTGGGGATGTACAAAGATAGTTTACTCACTTACCTAGCACACTTCACAACATTATGACCCAACTCTTAAAGAAAAGCATGCTTACCTTACCCCCGTTCGACCCCTTGAACCTAGCAAGCCATTACATCTAAGAACTAGATGCCATTCCTATTGTGCTTATCACCAAGAAAAAGGACATCATACAGAACATTGCAAGCATCTTAAATATATTGTGCAAGACCTAATTGATTCTAATCATATCTAAATTGGAGGTGTAAATGCAAAGGTAATAATTATGTGGCTCCTCCCAACCAAAACTTGAAAATATTTACTGATCCCATTCCCAACCATAATATTTCATTTGTTAAGGCTTGTTCAACTAAGCCCGATGTGATGAATGTTGACACGTATGATGAGAATATGACCAATCGTGAACAAAGTACTATTGATGATGATGAACATAGTCCTATGGATACTAATGAAAAAAGTACTATTGATACAAAGATAGAAGTTGTTGACATCGAGCCTTGTAAATAGAAAACCATTGACATTACTTTCTCTCTAGAAAAAAAATCAAGCATGCACCTGATGGTCCTTTTTACATAGTTAAAAAAATCAATAACAAGACCACTCCTAGGATTTTAATTGATCTTGTTTGTGAAGAGAATGTGGTCACAGAAGAAATTTTATATGTGCATGAACTTACTCAAGATAGATATGATAAACCAAAAGCATGGATTAAAACACATGATGGTTTTTCCCATGCTATGATAGGCTCGATCACACTCCCTTTATAAGTAGAACTGAAGAAATCAAATGTATCATTCTCTATCATATCTAATTCAGACCAATTTCTTATGAAGTTAGGCTAAAAATGGCTTTTCTCCATGAATGTGGTCCCACCCATTGTCCATAAGTGCTTAAATTTTCCAGTCAGTAATGAAATATTCACAGTGAACCATAGTGGCTTTAGACCCTCATCTTCCTATGGAAATTTCTACTAGGTTATTTTGAACCAAACCTATGGAACCTATAAGTCCCCATGAAGACTTCCTTTTCCTATCCTATTAGAAATTCAAAGCAAAATGCATATCCAAACTATCTCTTGAAAACTTACCTCCACCCATGCTTGAACCTTGACCACCTAACAAACACAATGCTGAGTCTAAAACCCTTCCAACAAATCAAGACCCACCCATGAAGAATCCCTTCCCTATTTCCTACAAGACACCTAGAGAAAACCAAACTAGTCCTAATCTACCTCCCAAGAAAATTTATAAAGCCAAAGATTAAGTGGTTGAACAACCTTCTATGGTTTCCTTCATTCATCCATCACAAGAAGAAAAGGAACCTATGGTTGACAAACCTATTGGTACACAAAAGCAACTTGAAAAACATAATAAAAGAAAATGTAACACTAGAGAGCGTAGGCATAGATATCGTGTTATTGCTCAAAAGATGAATAATGATAACTACATTGAAAATAAAAATCCAAACTTGAGAGAAACAATAAGGTATGACCCTCCTTGTTTACCAAAACAAATAGAAGCTATATCTCCACCACAACAAGGACCAACAACTTCTATGGATACTACCATTCATCCTCCTATTGTGGTTAACATACAAGATGATGAGGAAACAACTAAAATAAATGAGGAAGTGCAAAATGAGTTGAATTTGATATTTTCCTCTTCTATGATCTTAAACAATAACAACCATGGTGATCCTCCTAAACCAACTATTTCACCATGTGTTGAATGTGGTGATTCTCCTAGTACAACACTTGATGTTTTCCCTCTCGCTAGTGATCTGCATTCTGCATTTACTAAACAAGACTGGGATGTGGATGACTTTCTAGATGGTTGACTCACACGTGCTTTACTAGTGTATTGTTTCTTTTCTTTTTCTTTTGCTTTCCTTTTTCATTTTCATTTTTTTTTGCTTTCATGTACATAACATGATCCCCCGTGATTTTTTGTTTGATATTTCTCTCTATGTGTATTCCTCTATTTGTACCTTCATTATTCTATATGTCGTATACTATTTCCTTGTAATTGATCTTTTTCTCTTTACTTTCATTCTAATTTCTTTTGTTTTCCTTTTGGGGATGACACAAGGAATTGAGACATTCATGTCTACTTCATGTTGGCCCAAAAGCTTGTTCATTATCTTTTCTTTTCCTTTCATTTTCCTTTTCATTTGTCTTGTGTTTTTCTTTTCGGGATGATGCAAGGTGTTGAGGCACCCTATGTCTCTCCATGTTGACCCAAAAGGCTTTTTATTTTTATTTTTTTTTGCTCTCTTTGTGTCATTCTTCAAATTCTATATGTATTTGAGGAATGATGATAGTTATAAGATTTCTAAAAAAATTGTATCAAAGAACATACTAAACCAAAATCCAAAGATCCCTTATATGTTTGGTGTTTTCATTTTGGGGGAAACCCATTTCTTTTCCTTTTCTCTTACATACACATTTTTACTCAAAAAAATATGACTTGGCATAGGTCTTTCTAAGGTGGCTATCATGCCTTCCTTCTTGTTTGCATTTTCATTTTCTACTTTAAAGTAATTACTCACAACATGGTGTTAGCAATTTCTTTAAACTGGGGGCATACATTGGCATTATCCTGGCATGATTTCACTTGCATCTTTTACTTTTCATGTTCTTTGATGTGATTTTATTATTTCATTTAACATGTTTTTCTCTTTGTGGTGGCATTGGGAGTAATGTCCTTCAAGAGTGTGATCTATCTTACCATATTATATTCCCCTTAGTGGTGCTGCAACGCACTGCATCCCTTAAGTGGTGAATCTTTTATCCTTTGATTGGTCCTCTCTTGGAGAAATTAGTAACAATGTCCCCTAGGAGTAAGACCTGACATGAACTAAGTGAAATCCCTTTGATCATCCTACTTTCTTCTTGAATTTTTCTTTTTGTACCTTATTAAATTCATGGAGGTATGGATTTTATATGGTCCCCTAGGGCTCACCTAGTGAACACCTAGCTTCACTAGCCTGCGTGAGCATGCATTTTTGTACCTTAATAAATTCATGGAGATATGGCTTTGATA
>VDFB02076347.1:0-29571 GCA_007258455.2 Sequoia sempervirens
TATGGGCCTTTGTGGCCTTTGAAATTTTTCTTCTTGATTTATGGGCCTTTGTGGCCTTTGAGTTTTTTGCTTTTGACTTGATGGGCCTTTGTGGCCTTTTGGATTTTTCTTTTGACTTGATGGGCCTTTGTGGCCTTTTGGATTTTTATTTTGACTTGGGATCAAATTTTCTTTTATTTTTGCATGGCTCTTCAAGGAGACATGTTGATCCTTTGATACATGCAGATTTTGATATGTAAGCTTTTGACATTTAGCACCCAAATTGCTTCCAAGAGCAATGGGATGGGTGGATGGAGATGAATGATATGGAGGTCTTATGGATGGGTTAATGTAGGTAGAACTTTGAGAGGGCATCAAGGATGTGTGCCTTTGTTGTTCTTGATGAATAGGAGATGGAGGGATGTAGGGCCCCAATATGGATGGAAGGGTTGATGAACTAGGGTTTGGATGATAAGGACCAAGGATAGATGGAAGGTTTGATTGGCTAGGATACGGACCTAGGATAGATGAAAGGTTTGATGGACTAGGATAAGTAGGTTTATTTTGATGGAATCTAGGCTTACGATGGATACCAATGTCTTGAGCGTGAGGTGTATAACCAAGGCCATGATAATATGGATTTTCTTGGATATAAAGGGGTTCTAGGATACCTTGTTCATGAAGGCCTAATCCTTTTCCTTTTTAGTTCATACTTTGACACATTTGTTTGCCAACGGGATATATATTATTTATGAAACAAGATGCAAGTCCATCGTGAGGTGGTTGTGATATGGAAGGAATAACAAGATCTTCGAGTAAACCACCTTGGATAAAAGTGAGAGAACCCATTTGATAGGTAAGAGGTTCATGGATAGTTTGAATAGGGGTGATAGAATCTTGTGGAGGATTGTGGTCATGAGGGGAACTAGGATGTGTGATAGGATCTTGACATGGGGATAAGGGGGTACTTTGATCTTAACTTGGAAAAGGATCAAGAGGTGTAGGAGATGGAGTAGCTTGCTCTTTATTAGGTATGGAATCATCACAAAGTGGTATGAAAGGCATGTCTTGATCATGATAAGGATGAACATCATCATGGAATGAAAGGGTATCCTTGAATGGAGGTATATCTTGATCTTGACGAGGAAGGGAATTCTGATATTTTGTGGAAAGCATATCTTGATCATTGGATATGATGGAATCATCAGATGGTATGGATTCATTAGATGAGGTGGAAGGAGGACTTGGAAGGATACTTTTCTCTTGAGATGGAAGAGAATCATCTTGAATGAAACAAAAAGAGATAAGGGGATCATCGTGAGGTTCTTGAGAGATGGGATCTTGGTCAAAGATTGGAGAGCATTGGAAATTTTTGGTATCATTAGATGGAATGGAAAGAATACTTTGATCTTGATTTGTAGGGGAGTCTATGCTAGCATGCTTTGGACTAAGAGATTGAAATGACTCATTGGATGGAGATGGCATGATAGGAGAGGATGGTTGAATAGATTCGTTAACTTGGGTGGAAGACTCATGAGGTTTATTTTGAATTATGGGAGATGAAGATAAATGCATGACATGGTAGGATTGCTCAAGATCATTTGTGTTTGAGGATTTAGATTTAGGTTTCTCATTTAGCCTTTGCAAAAAATCATGAATGTTGAACTTGGATGACATAGTTTTGGATGAGGATAAAGGCTTATGAGATGATTGCATCACTTAATTCAAATGTTGGGATTCAAGTTGTTTTTTCAAGCTCTTTTAAATGATGGTCAAGATATTCAATCCTTTGGTTTCATTCATAGGTCATGGATGAATATGGAGGATAGAAGTTAGACATGTTTGGTTGATGGTTTTGGAAATGTTTTGAGGTGTTGCAAGTTACTAGGTGTGATGTTTGTTTGAAGTCGATTGTTTGTGTTCAGATTTGTGAATGTTGTGTATATTGTTTGAAAATCTAGAAAACACTTGACAAGCATGATGTTTTGGTGTTAATACCAAAATGCATGGAACAAACCCATAATCCTAATAGATGACAAGGGTTTGTATGCTTGATATAGCCCACCCAATTATATACCCCAGTTGGTGCTAAACACCTTTCCTTCTCGGTAGGATAGCTTAGAGTTTGGTGGCGTGGCTCCTACACAACTCAACATCATTCGAGCACACCAACCCGGTTCTTGGGTCATCACTTCCCAAGAGCCCATTTATCCTCCACTCAGGGGAGTCAATGGTGGTATCTTGGACATGATACATACCACTTGCTCCACCAGAAGCAACGTGAAAATGGACTGGCTTCTAAGGCAATGGGTGTTTAGTTAGGGCATCTGTTTGGTGGCCACACATGGGGCAGAGATTAATCACGCGTTGGTTGGCATCGACCTAAGGAAGTTTTACCTTAACAAGGTTTATGGAATGCCCACTCGATGCAGTGACATCACTTTACTCTCGTGGTACTTGAACTTTCCTCAAGCACCCATTTTTATATCCGGTGGAAGTGGCTTGGCTGCTTCCCGGTACCGGTTAGGTCATATAAGAGTGAGTACTTTTTTCCCTTAAAGGCCCATTTCTAGAAATAATAATTGTTTCCTTTACACCCAGGATCGCTCGAAAGCGCAAGGGGAGAGGATACTTCAATTATTAGGTCGTGAAGGTGACAAAAAATAAGGTGGGTCTGGTTTTCTGATCACCTAGTTTTTACAAAGTGAGAGCATAATCACCCACCACCTTCAAGCACAGTCATAAAGAATCAAGCACATGTTCGAACATTGCGCGAAACAGTGTTTCCTAAACTAGAAATCCCACAGAAACACGACAAAATGAGTCTTATTACAATGGGTACCAAAACCACAAATTAGTAGTTTTATAAATGTCTTGGACCAACGAGAAAGTTCAATTTTTTTTGTTGCTTCAAAAGAAGCAATTTTTGGGAGCTCCACTCCAAAGCCACGTGCTACAAACAAAAAATTAGTAAAAAAAAAAAAAACTTGAATGAAAACAGCAAACTAAAAGAGTGATAACTTTCACAGAACTAAACAAAATTTTAAATCATAAATATCTATGGAAAGCTAAGACATAGACATTCAAAACCCAAAAAACGTTTTGCAAAATCCCACACAACAAAAGTATTATAAACAAAAGAAAAATTGGATTTTAACAACTAAATCTTAAAAAGCTGCGATCAATAAAATGGCCATAACTTTCTCAAATCATAACAAAATTTCAAACCGTTTAATGTTCTAGAAAGCTGAGAACGAGATTTACAAAACCTAGAAAACATTTTAAAAGATTTGATGCGTCCATTTTTCTGTACTCAAAAGAAGATGACGGGATTTCATAGGACTTCTTGGCTGTATCCTACAAAACAATGAAAACAAACAAGAAAACAAACCAATTTCTCTACAAAATTATAAGATTCACGTCGGGTTCACCAAATGTGAGATGGGGTTAGAAATCAAATAACATAGACAAAGTAACAGCCAACACTTCTAAGCTATAAAACCTCATCTAAACAAGAGAACAAATAATGTGGAGAATAAAATGCAAAACATAAAAAACCTCCATTATGGTTGATTCTCTCTTGCTTTCTCCCTTCTTCTTGTTATGCAACACTCCAAATTTGTTTGAAACACTTGTGCAAAACCTGCAAATGGTAGCAAGAAAGTTTGAGATAATTAGCTGTTAAGCTAAAAATGGAGAAGGAAGGTTGTTTTTATAGACAACCATTCGAATGGACGGTTGAGATAAATCTTCTAGAAAGATTCTAAGATCAATGGATGAGAATGCATGAGAGAGATGTTACGAAATGGATGGTTGAGATTAAGTCTCAAAAAAGATGCCAAGATCAATGGTCCAGAATTGATGCACCAAGAATATGCCATGCATGGAAAAGCTATGCCGACTGACTATGATGCCTGACAGCTATGACAGACATGCAAGACATGCAGGCTATGACAGAAATGAATGTTATGATAGGGGATTATGACAGAGCATCTTTGACTAGGTGGAGGTGCATAAATAATTTATTAAAAAATGGAGAAAATGGACAAGTGGAAAATAAATTATTTATTTAGAAAATGACAAAAGGAGCATTTAATTAAATTTATCAATTTAATTAAATGGAGAGATGAAAGTAGTCCTTAAATAAATTAATTTAGATTAGTATTTAACAGGGGGTGGCATGAGATAGTTAAATAATTTTAATAATTATTTAACTATAGAAGAATTAAAGGACCATGAATAGATAAATAATTAATGGTAATTATTTAACTATAGATGAAAGGTGACAAAATAATTAAATAAATAATAATTTATTTAACTATTGAAGAAGAGGGAGAAATTAGTGACGCAATTAATTTATTTAATTGATCAGGATAGAATAAAGATTAGAAAGTGAATTAATTAAATGATTATTAAAAATTATTTAATTAATAGAGGAATATGATCAAACATAATTGAATAACTAAAATTATTCAATTATCGAAGGACAAGGAAGAAAAATGACACTCGCAGGCTTAGGACATTTTTTAGTGTCTACAATCCCTATCCCTCAAAAGGATAGGTTTCCAAACATTGACATTGTCATTATGGAAGTGTAAATACTAACACGAGGTTTGACTAAGGCAAGCCCTTAAATGGAACAACCCTTGCTATCTCTTTGAATGTGTTGGTTTTAGGTTTGAAGGAGATTGGAGGAAGTTTGAAGATCAATTATCTATTATTGCAATCAAAACCCTACCCCTTGACAACTCATGAAAATTCAATTACAAAAGTATCCGACAGTGATTTGAGAATGTGACAAGTTGAAACAAAAAACCCTAATCTAACACCAGAGTATGGAAACAAATATGAAATCTCTCTACAAGGACGCATTCATCCAGGGTGAATTAGTCCAAAATTAGCTTTAAACTTGTAGGATGGGTGCACAATGTCTTGCTCTATCCATTTCAATTGTTCGAATTTGTTTGTGGTCCTTTTTGTATTTGTTGTATTTGTATCAGAATAATAAATTACATCATTAGCTTAGTTATTACATTGCATTTCATTCTTAGGTCCATTTCAGATTTTGTCAAGGGCTAGTTGACTCACCTTTCAAGTTGTAATTCAATCATATAAAATTTGAGGTGATCAAGGTTTGATACCAAATGAAATAAATTATTTGAAAAATGCTTCCTAAACTAATCTTAGAGAATATTATCATATAAAACTAAGACCTTTATGATTATAGAAAAGATAAACACATTTAAAATATAAATAAAATCATATCACAATATAGGTGTATGTGGGGAAAACCATTTTGGGAGAAAAACACCACACTCCAAAGTAGTCCAACATATTATTTGATAATCTAAACATAATTACAATACACTTTCAAAGTGAGCCTTTATAAGAGAATCACCAACTAAATATCTAGAGTGACTTTGGTAGCATAACAAAAACTATAAAATCTCTATATATTGCCTCCATCTCAAACACCTTGTAAATAGGAGATGTAATGCACAAAACCATTAAATTATAATTATAAAACTATGAGTTAAAACCACCTAAAAAGTGGCACCCAAATACCTAGTTAGAAATGACCCAAATCACAAGATGAGTTCACAAGCTAAAAATTGTATATTCCTTCCACTTTTCATAAGCATGCCATAATCCTCACACCAAATTGGTTTTTATTTTTCTTCATTATCTCCATTCAAATATACCTTATAATGTGTCATAATATGCATCATTAGTTAGGCAAGAAGTGTAACTACCTCTTACAAATATTTCTATGTTTTGGATTTTTTACATTTTTGATGCAAGAGACTCAAATTTAAAAGGCCATAAATTTTGATTAGAGGCTTTGGGGCCATTTTTTAAATTGCAGTGCTAAAAAATATTTACACAATAAGAAACCCTATAAGCAATGTCAAATGACCCAAAAAAAAAAGTTTTCCCAAAAGCAATATCTATAGCTTGAAAATTGAGTTTTTAATATTTCATAGTCTAAAAAATATATTCTTCATACACTCAATAGTAAGAAGAAGGTTGAGACTCATTTCCTAAAAAATAAACTCTTACTTGCTTGATTTTAACCCTAAAACAAAGTAATTATGGGTTGTTGTACTATACTTTCAAATTTGAGGTTTGTTGAGTTATGTTTTATATTAATAGGGCTTAGAAATTCATGGTGCTCTTATTTTTCATTGACTTGAATGCGTTCATGATTTTTTTCCTCAAGTGGGATATTATCAATCTCTTGATTTTCATAGTCTCAACAACAATAAACATCTTAGGATTGATCTTTTCTTAAAGACCAAATCCAATCTTGTAAAGAATTCAAGACAAGTAATTTTTTCATGTTGCATGGTGGAGTGAACTTGAAATTCATCATGTAAAACTAGATCCTCTAAGTTACTTGAAAGTCCTATGATCAAAATTTCATTATTTATTTTTTCCACCATCTTTAGTTGTTGAATTCAAAACTTGAGATTGAGGATTTACAAGATTCAAGTATTGAATTAGGGTCATCATGACAAGTCTCTATCTTATTTATTAAGAGGTTTTCACTCATCTAAATATTAAACATGGATTTGTTGTTCTCTTCATATTAATTTTTTTTTATAGAAATCGTATGAATCTCAAGGTTGTCATACTCTTTAGTCATGGATGTCACGGATGTACATGTTTATTGTCATTTAATTTTGTTTAGTTGATATGTTTTCACAATGAAGTATATCATATGTTTGGTCATTTTTAGTCACCTCTACATTGATTTTAACTATCTTAGTTGGGTTTATGATCTCACTATTAGATTATTCATTAGATTTAGATAAATAATTCTCTACACTTATTTTTAATAGTTGTAATAACAACATAAGTCCCACAAAAGATCACATTAGGTGTGAAAGGAGTTGTATATTGATTATATATTACTGGTAAAAATGATTTGGTTGAACCCTAACACTCATTTAACTTTGTTGGAGTTGGTAACTAGTCTAATTTTGTTGAGAAAATGGTTCACATGGTGTTTTTGTGGACCCTACATGACATGATTTTGCTAATATGCTAATTATGGAAGTGTTACATATATCGACTATTATAATTAATTAGATTGGAACTCAATGATGAATGAATGTAAGAGGGGGAGATATTTTGACTAGTTTGATAATTTAGTAATGAATTATAACTTGTTTTCTCCAACATCAAATACCTTTTACAAAAATCTTCCCAAGTGAAAATTATTGGTATTATTTGACAAGGTCTTGGATAAATGGTATTAGTGCTTGTAAGAAGAAATAATAAAATTTATTATTTGTTGACACATATAGTTTGATCAAATTTTCCAATGTCTTGCAAAATCTATGAGTAAAGTTTGAAACTAATTCATTTATAACTCTACCCATGAGCATTTATTTAGAGGTAAAGCGTTTATATACCACTTGTATATAAGTAAATATCATATAGGTAATGTCTTTGTACATAATTTGATGTTGCACAATCTAGTCTTTGAATGTTTGTGTTATATTTTAATATGATTTAATGATCCCAAGGAGTAAAAGAAGGGAGCCATTTGCAAAAATGCCAAGGAAGCTCAAGAGATCCCTAGGGATGCTTATGGGACAACCAACTTTAACCTACAACTCAACATTGAATCCACAAACTACATTTAAAAAGGGATAAATTTATGTTTGTGCATGTTTCTATTCTCTTTTTGGTTTTGATTTTTGATTTTTATATCTTTTAGATTTTAATGAGGTTTTGGCAACTACAAAGAAGTTTTAGTGGTGTTGTGTTTGTAATGATCCATCAAAATTCTTTCTAGGCCCTCCTAGTGTTAGGTTTGTTGATGCATGTTTTGACACATCAACACATGGAACATATTTGTTCCCTTTTTGAAAGAACTTGAGTAATCTAGTATGTGATAATTTTAATTGTCCTATTTAAGGATTTCCAATGGAATATTAAAATAAAAATACAATTTATTTATTGAATTGATTGTGAAAGTGTTTATTAGTTGTTTAAGAAATCATACAATCTAATAAAAAATATTTTCAATCACTAATTAACCATTAGCTTCCGAACTTTAGATTTATTAATCAAATTTGATTCATTATTTGGACAAAACGAAAGTGATCTATAAAAAGGGGGACAATGAGCTTGTCAATCTTTTCCTCTAAAAATTACTTGATGAGTAATAAATTTGAGTTGTAACCATTCCTGTGATTGAATTGTTGATTCACAACCAACACAAGAGGTAGCATCTTTTAAGGTGATAACTATGGAAGAAATAATCGTAACCGCCCTATATTATGCATACATTGTAGGTACAACTTCCATAGTTGTGTAAGATGTATGCTTCATGTTTATGACTGCCCTATAATATTCAAATTGACTATGCAAAATAATTTCTATAAAAAAATCTCTAATATATATATTTTTAAATACATCTAATGCTCCTGAATTTAATGCAAAGAACCCAATACAATATGGTTCATGATTGGAAAACTAGAGAAAAGGAAAGGAAAGAACAACAAAAAATGATTTTTTTCTCATAAGAAAATGTTTTGGTTTTCAATCCTTTTAAATTCAAACTTTTATATGTAAATAATATTTTGGTAGAATGGTAAATTAAAGAGATTTACCTCCTAAACAACCATATGGGACAAATATTAATATAATATTTTATTAAAAGCCCATATTTGTAAGGAGGTAATTTATGAATTTGACATTACAAAATGACAAAATATGTTTAAGAGCCCCCTTGGAGCTCCTTAGGTCACATAGCCATACCACAAGATTCATTAGTATCAGACACTTGGGACCTACATAATCTTTGTTTTCAAAAATAGGTTCAAGTTTCCAACTTTAGGTTATGACCATATCTAATAGTATTCTTAATGCATGTATTCATTTTGGATCAATAAACTCACATGCGTTTTAGATCTTCATGCTCCTTTTTTCATAGTTCAACACATACAAATCTTTGTGGAAATGTTCATATGGTAACACATGAATGAAACCCCTACAACCACCAAAGAAGATAGAATATCAATATTCTTTTACAATAACTATATGAATCATCAATACCATATAAGATATATATGAATATGGGCACGCGCTATGAATTATCATTTGCATTTAAACATCTAACTTTTCTAGCATAATATAAATATCACTCTTCAAAAAACCCTAATGATGTTCATATATTAGATAAACATAATCTTGTGAATTTCAAAAAGTATACACATGTTTAGGTTTTGCATTGTCTCATGAGGAACACATGCATATATAATATATTGAAAAGTTATAGAATGTGGAGGTGAATGGGGATCAAGCAATTAAAGTGCACAGTTACAACAAAAATATAACCCCAAATAATATTAAAATATTGGGTCATGGAATTTCTTGCACATTTGAATCCCACTATATAACATGTAGTTAGGTTTGTGGGATTTGGGAATATGCTTGCGATATGTATGCATATGTGATTCAAAGGCCTAAAAAGACACGTGGGTCAAATTTGTGGGGTTCATATGTAAGTTTATAATAATTGTAAATGGATGATGCAAGTTTGACTATACATAGAGATAATGATTTATAGGATGCAAATACAAGTTAGCAATTAGCAATGTGCAAGGTTGAAAAGGAGGTCTACAAGTAGAAAAAAGAACTTGGTGAGGTTGCAAGTTCATGATGAAAGGTTGCATTTTGGAAGAGATGTGCAAAGGTGCATGCGAGATTTGCAAGTCCACAAATTAAGAAGCATTATAGGGTTATAAGATTTAGGGGAAAAGTATCATATTATAGTTGATACAAGGGTTTCACAAAGAGGTCTACAAGTCTAGTATATGAGGGTTGTGGAGTCACAAGTTTTGGATGTATGCGAGTGGTTTCCAATTTTTATGAGAGTACACAAGAAGCCCACAATTCTAAAAGTGTATTAGTATTATATGGTTATGAGGTTCAAAGGTAGGTTTGTAATTTATAAGTTTTATAAATGTGCAAATGGTGTCTAAAATTTTATGGGCCTGTAAATAGTGAGATGTGGGTAATGAAAAATAAATTGTAGTTTGCATGTAGATGGAGGGTTGCATCCTAGGTTTCAAAGTATGCAAATATATGCTAGTAGAGGAATGCAGGGATGAAATGTAGGAATGCATATTGTAATTAGGCAAATGGAGTTTGAAACTCTACAAGCCTTTCAATAGTTGGTTGTACGAACAAAAGATAACTAGGAAAAATATATTTTGCATGAAAGTTGTGAAGGTGCAAGTGAACTTTTTGGGTTTCCTCTTTGTAACTTTGTGGAACTGTGGAGTTGGAAAGTAAGTTTGCACAAAATTATAAAAGTAAAAATGGACTACAAAACTCCACTAGTGTTAAGATTTTACAACTTTCCTAAAACATTTTACTCCAACTTGGAAACCCACCTCTACTTGTAATCAATTTGACCCATTTGAATACATAATTTGGCATACATTATGGCTCAATGACTTGGATGGCTCTTGGCATCACTTAACATGCTCATATGTGGAGTTGGAGTTCTAAAATGAGCTGTAAAAACTCATAGAAAAGAAGATTTTACTATCATTAACACTCAATCTTGGCTCACGTTATACATATTTCATTTTACATGACATGGAATAAAACCTTTTCACCTACATGGAACTTGAATGAACAAGTGTCTAATAAATTTAGAATAAGATTGAATAAGACAATCATGAATGAGTTAAACTAGATCAATGTTAATATTTTAATGAAAATAAAATTAGTACAATCATGACCCAATTTTAAAATAAAACATGAAAATTCAACCAAGACTAAAATTTTAAAGGTTTGCAATCAAGGAACATGGTAAAACCTATTGCCAAACTCACACAAAATAGCACATTTCAATCTTTAGGACCCAAATCACAAGCAAATCTAAACACAAGGGTCCCTAATTCTAGAAGAATATAGTTGTGTTGTGTAGGCCATGATAGGTTAAGTAGTTGGATTGAGTAGAAAAATTAAATTCTCTGAAGTGACCCATTGAATTTAAATACATAAGGCTCATAACTCATCTTATTGGTGACATAAAATAGTAGGACACACAATGAAGATATTATTATTTTTTGATAGCTAAGGGAATCAAGCAACCAATCACCTAGAGAATATAAGCTATTGACCACAAGGAAATCCACCTTATAACCTTTAGATGATGCACAAGGCCTCATGCCACCAATTGCAATTAGGTAGGATTCAAAATTGAGATGTACATGATACTACTAGAAACTATAGACTATTTTACCCTACCCTCAAGGCTACAAGGAAGATATTTAATCTTAAAAGCATAGGAAGAAGTGTAACATAACAACTATTCTTGTAAGTAAATTTCCTAAGTTTTCACTTTCAAGTACTATTTTTCCAAACCATTGCATTAAAAAAAAATTATTTTCTAATGAGAGAAAGAATGAACATAAATGACATAATAAATCCCATGCATTGATTTTGTTTCTAATACAATAATCATCATGATACAATATTCTAAGATTGTAGATAATTACATACATAGCTCAACTGAGCTTCAAAGCAACAGATACAAATGGTCCAAGAATATTCTCTAAAACTTGATTGCCAGCTAAGGAGGAGAAGCATCACTCAAGTGCTTTTACACCAGCCACATACTCATATGCGGTCCCTCACACATCTATCAATGAATAGATGGCCCTACCCTTCAATGAAGAGATTGGTGAAGAAACCTCATATCATTAACCTTAGTGAGCTTAGTGATGTGTCCTACATAACTAGAACTTGTAGGCCTTACAAACTTGATCTAGCATGCATAACAAGGAACACAATGATCTGATAGTGGAGCCAAAGACAAAACACTACTTTGGCCAAAGTATTCTCACTTAGTACTTTGAGTGATAGTCATCCTATTCACATTCACTACCCTAGCTCGTTCTACTTTAGACCATTATATCTATGCATAGGTAAACCTTCAATAGGTAATCCTAACCTCCAATTTGGCCTATTCCCTTTTCCAAAACTAGATAGCATCTCTACCAAAAGAACATAAACAAAAGTATAAGTTACCCTCCCTTCAATGGATAACCTAACCCTAGGATTTAAATCATAAGCAATCTAAGTCCATAAAACCATAACTTAACAAGTTATTCCAAATTTGTCATTCCTAGTGTATAATACTATAGACGTCAACAAACTCTCCTTAATAGGAAGAAAATACAAGCACTTATATGGAAAACACATCAATCACAAATTTTCCTCTTTATAAGCAAATATGCTTTTCTCTATTATAAGCAAATAGAATTTTCTCTATTATAAGCAAATAGAATTTTCTCTATTATAAGCAAATAGAATTTTTTCTATTATAAGCAATCTAATGCAATTCAAAAACACATAATCAAGATAGTAATCTTTCAGATTTAAAGATAAAATAGAATAAGATAGAATTCCATGCTTGTCAAATGCTTAACCCAATTGACTCTAGAACTTCCTAGCTTGGCCTTCTCTTGAAATCAACTTAGATATCAACCTTCCTTCACTAAATCTCACTAAAATTCTCTCACCAAAAGCTCTCAGCAAAATAACATTCACTCAATGAAAACTACAACATAGATGGCAACGTATTGTTGCATATGAAAAAGTGTAAGAAATGAGGTATGATCGACCTATATTTATACACAAGATTCAACCTCACAAGGCTAAAATTAAGGTTCATAGTTTGCCACTTCCCAGCCATTTAAAATCGTCTCAGCTTAGAAGAAGAAAGGTGGCGAACTTACATGAAGATAGTTATTGATTCATCACAACAAATTGATCTAATGATCGACATAGTAGGTTTGACACATTCAAAATAGCACATGTTTTAACCTAGCTAATTGGTTTCAAGCTTGTTAGACTTCTAAAACATTTAGATAATTCATATGGTGGTCCCAAGTTTGTAGGTTATTCCATATTAACAAGGTCTGTGGTTTAGCATTTGAAATAGTCTATCACAAATTTGTTGTGCACTTATACAGTTGACTAAGTCAAAGCCAAGTAGTTGACACATTATGATTCGACCTGTTTGCATTTATATTTGTATTTTGAATTGGTACATTATGTATATGTTACACTATATTTCCAATCATTGACTAATTCAACAAATCAAAACCTCACATATTCATTATCATTTAATTTGAAATGATATATACACCTTTACATTTTCCTGAGTGCTATTATATAGTGCGCTATATTGTCTCATTCATCGACCAAAGCATAAACTTGTATGTATCGACCTTTATTACTTTGCATAATACATGTATAAATCGGCCTTTATTACTTTCTACACACACACACATATATATCTACATGTATGTACATATATATCTACATGTATATATATATCTACATAATACATATATATATATATATATATATATATGTATGTATATGTGTGTGTATATATATATTCATTTATATATATTCCATATCAACTAAATATGTATACATTTGATATTCAAATGAATAAGATCAAGTTAATATACACATACCTTATCATTTATATATATATATATATATATCAATATGCATGTATATGCATGTATATGTATGTATACATATGTATATATCTTATATATATACATTTGCTAACTCAATCACACACATAAACAATTACTATCTCATTGGCAGATATATACACACACACACACCAGTCATATTGTCCTCTTGATTTCTCCATGCTCACAAGCAACCCGTCCATAAGCGCACATAAGTATGCCTACCTATGCACTCTCATGTATGCGTTCCTTCATGCGAATGGATTATCATCAACATGCGTGTGTATACACATATATACATTCAACACATGTACATCTCATCAATCAAGCATTGCACTATAAAGAAGTAATCGCATGCATCAAGGACTAAACATAAACCAAGAATGCTCCTAACAAAATTCAAACTCCTTTCTATTGCAAACACATCATGCTAAAGGACAACTTACCAATTCCTAAACACTATGACTTGACTCAACATTCTACTAGTGAGTGTGTGTGTGTATAAGCTCAATTAGGTTTCGTTACTGATTACTTCACCAAGTTCTTCTCCTGAGTGATACTTCCCCTCCCTTTCAGAGGATTGATTCTGAACCTGCATCCAACTTAACACATTTTCATGGTAGTTAGCCATTTATCAATACAATATTTGCAATATCCTTTTCATAGTTAGAATATCAATTCAATAACCATTCATTCCATACATGCATTTCATCACATAACATTAAATGAAATAAGCATTCATTCACTTTTGATAAGCAAAGTACAATCACATATATTTATATCCAATCAGAATTTCAAATACATTCACACATGCGATAATTACCCTAACATAGTAATAGTAAATAGGTAAATGCACAATGGGGTGTGACAAGAAGGAGAAGAAATCCTAAAATTGCGAGAAGTGTTATTTGATTATGAATGAGCCCATTAAAGACCCATTCTTACAAGTATAATAGTCTAGTATCATAAAGATTGAAGTAAAATCCACTCAAATCAAGTCTCAAAGAAAATTGATACTAAGTAAAAAAAATCGACTTCATTCTAGTATTAAAACAAAAAATCATCAATTAATCTTTAATATTTTGATAAATTTAAATAACTTAGAAAAAACCACCAATAATAAATACACCAATTCTTAACACTGAACAAAAAGAATTCTATAATTCATTAAATGGATTTTATATGTGCCCTGGTGGCCTTAGCTTTGACAACACAATGCTAGTTTGTCGTCCTATATATATATATAGAGTAAATAATTTTCTTACCCTTCGGCTTTTGTGAAGTATGGACATTGGTGAGGAGGTGAGAGAGGCTCTGAGACCATTCTCAAGCAATAACAGCGATGATAAGCTCGAAGCCCTTGCGAGAGCAGCCATTGAAGTAATACTGCAAGAGAAAAGCGAGGAGGCGGCTCTATCCGACGATTCCCTGGGGGATGACATAGTGCTGATAAAGCGTAGCTACTCGGCACTGGTGTGTATCTTCTTGGAGGCCGCCCGCACAGACCTCTCTTCTCCTCATTTCCTTGCCTTCCTCACAAACCACTGCTCTTTGCCCGCCTCCGCCGCATCTCCTCTCTGCGACCTACTCGCCCAACACAAGCCCCAATTGCGAAGGGCTCTCTCGCCTACTGCTAACCATACTTACCTGCAACGTCTCACTGGAGTTGAGTGGAGGCTCGATTACTGCGTCTCCGCCTCACAGGATAAGGGTCTGAAAGAGCTACTCTATTTTCTAGGGCTTAAGACCCTCGATGTGCATTCGGCTAGCCCTTCAGAGGCCACGCTTGAAATTGCCTGTACGGTGGAGCAGCTGCAGGATCTTCTTGCGCAGCTGAAGGACGCCTGTAAAGCCCTTGAAAGGGGTTTATGATCAATGTCTCAAGTCACTGTAATTTAGCCATTCGATCGAATCATGCCAGGTAACATTAATTTCTTACAGGCCTTACAGGCCACACCTTTACTTGTTTCCCATGAACACAAAGCTGTTGTCAAGGAGCATTAGAGCCTAGCCTATGTTGTAAAATTCAGTGGACTGAATAAAATTTGTTTAGTAGCTGTTAGTGAGCTGCAAATGAACTGTAAAATTTGTTTACAAATTGTATTATTGTCTTCCCAGAGCAATTAATTAATGGGTATGATTATACATGTCCAATCTTATTAAATTAAGACCATTTGCAAATTCTCACGTTTTCTGAATTTTGCGAGTGTTGGGTGAAGTTTCGTGTAATCTTGAACTCTATTCCTGAGATTTCCAAACATGGCGATACTAGAATTCAGCCCATAATTATTAAGTCACAACCTTGCTACATGACTGCTGGAATTATTTGCTGCCTTGTTACTATGAACTAACTATTTAAAGTTAAACTGAGTCACAAATGCTCCCCTGGTACCATTAACCTTGGTGGGTAATGATTTTTTCCTAAATTATTGGGTTGGTATTTTTTTGGTCCTCCTGGGTTACTTTTGCACTAGATTACCTTATTGTGTACTAAGTCGAGTTCAAGAACTTTACATAGAATCGGAGGCTGCAGAGCATCATTAAATGAAAATCAATATACACTAGCAAGGATTTTTGTAGCTGTAATTGACAAACAGATAAGGTCCCAATTGTGAATGGTACTATTGTCATGTTTTCTCCGAACATTTGGTTTATTGGTATGGTTTATATGTCCAATTTTATAGAATTATTAACATTTCCAAATTTCCACATTTAGATAATTTCTGATAGTTGCAATTTTATATTCTTCATCAGTATAATTTATACATTAAACAAATTTGTTTAAAGTAGGTCTAACAGTTTTGCAGGTGGACTAGATTCCTTTAATTCAGTCAATCTTTTTCCCACTCAGCAGGCCGCAGTCTGAAATCATATGAGAGTGATACAAGGATTAGAGCAACATATTTTAAGTTTTGGTGCATATATGTTTTGTTTTTTTCTTTTCATTAGATGCCTCAAGAAACACATCCTAAATGGGCTGCACTGCAAAACATACATTGTGTTAGATACTGGGTTTTAGAGGTATGTTAGACAGCAGTTGGAATGGAACCCTAGAGGGCAAGACATATCTCATGGTAGTTGGTAGTTAACCAAGGCCTTACTTCTTTTGCCTTGGGTACACACCCCTACACACTAACAAGGACCTTGACAAAATATATTGATGGACTCTTTGTTAACAAGGACTTTCTAGACCAATAGGAGTCCAAGTTCTGGATACATACTCTTGTGGCAGCTATGTTACCAGAAATAGAAATTAGAAATGCAATGGAAACAGCAACGTGATCGAAAATGGAGTTGAAGGAGGTTGTGCATAAGAAACAAATTAGAAACTGTTTTTATATAGATTCATCTGTTTCACATTTTTCTAATTTTTAACCATTATACCCATTGAATGCAATAATATGGACAAATAAAATAATATGATATAAGCATTGAGAGCTAAGATTTGTTCTTCTACTTTAAAAAAATTAATCACAATCAGCAAACGTATGCATGTAAAAGACTAACTCACTAAAAATATATATCGGTATTCTCTACATTCTTTTAGAACACAAACCCTATTTAAAGCTAATAAGCTGCAGAAGAACTTTAATCTGATTCTTTTAGAAATTTCGAGCTCCTAAATCAATACTCTCTACACAGAAATTTTTTCCGGGTAGAGATACTGCTTAATAATAGAAAGTGGGGAAGTTGATTTTAAATTAGTTTGATGTCATGATTTAACAATGCAGAAGGAACCTAACATTCTGGAACACAAGCCCTATTTAAAGCTGCAAAAGTTTGTGTGCAGCACCAAATTATTATATCGTTTTTGAACAAACTTTAATAGAATTTTCAAATATCTTTGATACAATTGTTATAATCAGGGATTGCAAGATTGCAATTCATCATATACCAAATATTTGATTAAACTAGTTTAACAGATTATGGAGGGTGGAAGTAGCTTCAATCAAGCCTTGCTGGAATTCCAATTTACTAGAGACATAATCTATCATTAAGAAATGGTTGCTGCTTGATTTCAAGATTGCTGGTTCCTTCATCAATGACATCTTCTTTACATGTGTTGTGAAAAGTAAGATTCAGTTACATAAAATATTTATTAGAAAGCTGCTTTGAAGTCGTTTCAAGAGGAGCCATGAAAATAATGTTCAGTTCATCAACAACTTGCAGATGACCATGAAAAGGAGCCATGAAAATAATATTCAGTTCATCAACAACTTGCAGATGGCCATGAAAAGGAGCCATTTCTGTTGTATGGCCTATGTGTTTGCATTTGTTTCAAAAGTAATAGATTCCTTGTTTGCAACGGTCATTGGCTGATGAGATGGGTTGCAGGGCTTAGAAATGGAAAACGCAAGAGGCTCATTGCATTTCTTGCAACACGGTGTGGCATTAGCCTACTGGGGCTTGATCTGGGTCTTTTGCCTGGCACCACCATTTTGTTACAGGAACCAAAGCCCTGTTGCCATACTTAGATAATTTTCTTCTTCAACATAGAAATTGCTGTGTATATAATGTTGATCAATTTAAAAGTTTAAACTAGAAATAGTTTTTCAGGTCACTAAGGGTGGCGTCCCATGGAGGGGGGCTTCCTGAAAAGTTTCAGCAGGTGCTGCTGAGAATTTTTAGGAATATTTTAAAGCTGGTGGTTCCATGAACTTAGGGTGAGGTCCCATGGGGGGCTTGGGGATCTATTTTGAAGGAGCAAGGGGTCTCATGAGGCGAAAAAATAAAATGCTACAGGATAAATTAGAATCTTTTCCTCAACAATAGCAGCCCCTACTTTTTAGATCAAAAACTTAAGTGGGTACAAAAGGGGTGGGGCTAGAAATTGCCCCACCAGCTTAGGCTTTTTCTGCCACTTGTCAATCATATGAAGTTTTAAAATTCTCACCAATTAATTTTTTTATTTTTTATTTATTTAAGCTGCTGAATTGAATATGCAAAATAATAAAATTCATGAGACCACTAGCTTCCATAAATATAGGAGCTTAAACTTTTAAGCTTAAACTGTGATACAAAATTCAAGGGACCACCCACTTAAAAATAATCCTAAAAAATCTCAGCAGCACCCACTGAAATTTTTTAGAAAGCCCCCCTCCATGGGACCCCACCGTTGTAGCACAGTTCAACTTAAAGTATTAAGCTCCGGAATTTAAGGAAGTTGGTGGTCCCATGAACTTAGTAGTGCAATTCAGCTTAAAAGTTTAGGCTCCAAAATTTAAGGAAGCTGGTGGTCTCGAGAATTTTACTTTTAGTACTTTTAAATCTATTTACATCACTTGAAAACTATATGGTATTTCGCTCTTCCACCCATTATACAAAGGTATTTGTTTACATTCATGCATATATCTGTTTTAATTAATTTTAATTATATTTAATTTCATAAAAAACTACATTACATCTGTTTACATCATATTTAAATTTTTAATTGTTTGTTTTGATTAAATGTGCAGCCTTAAGCTCATCAATGCATATCAAAGTTGGACAATTAAAACAACTAATTGGGTCATTTAAAAATAGCATCTACTATTGTATAAAAGCCTATGATGAAGAGCAGTAGCAAATAAACTGTAAATAAATAAAATCTTCAGTGAATGAAAATCCCACATTCATTGCCAATCAAAATTACGAAAATCCCACATTTATTACAAATTAAGGCCCTGTCAAATGTATTTGGTAATCTGTTAATATTTTATTTAAAATAAACATCGCATGAGTACTTCCATTTCAAAAGAGAACATGAATTTAAGGTCTAACATCTCCCACATACAAATTCTTGCAATCATATAAGAATCAAAACTTAACAAAGACAATATAAACATTTTCAAAACTAATTCAAAATTCAAAACATGTTTTGATATCTATTACATCCCTATAAAATTGATTTAGTTTTTGTTTTTATGGCTCTACATGTTTACATTATTCATATCACCATTTACAAAAGTCATTGATGCTTATCGAGCAAGTGTTGCAAATTGGATCAACAAATTCATTGGTTGGCATATTTGTTCCATTCTTAACAAAAACATCATTACATGGATCATCTTCACCTTGCACAACATTTAATGTCATATTATGCAAAATACAACAATAAAGAATAGTTTTTGGAAGTACTTCCAAATTTGGATGCCACATTTTCGATTCCAAAATCTGCCACATGTTTTTAGCCTTCCAAATGCACACTCTACCACAATACATGTTGATGACAACTTAAAATTGACTTTCCTCTGACTAGTTGTTAGACCTCCATTGAAAGGTGAAATTAACCATGTCAACAATGGATATCCACCATCATCAATAATGTACTTTCTCATATTTAATTAGCCAATTGACATTGGATGACCATTTAATCTCTGCCCACCTTTTAATCTCTGTCCACCATCACACATTTTATGAAATCATGAATTTTGTAGAAGTCTAGAATCATTTATAGAATCATGCCACCTTGTAAAAATTTCCATGAAATACATATTACTATCAACAATTGCATGTAATGACTTACTATAGTTATGATCACAATCATACCAATCAGAAGAACACTCGTTAGTTGGAAGAAAAAAATGAATGTGAATTACATCTATAGCTTCACAACAATTTGGAAATCCTTGTTTTAAACAAAAGCCTTCTTTTACATGCTCAAGTGTCATGTGGTTACTAGGCCATTGAATATGACTTAGAAATCAAATATAAAAGACATAAATGAACTCTTTTTACAACTCTTACCACAGTTGACTTTCCACAACCAAATAGTTTACTAATGTTAAACATTGTCAACCCAGATGACAATCGTAAAATTGCAATGGCAACCTATTTCTCTGCTGAAAGGACCCTGCTTTTTATAGTTGTAACAAATGAATATGGTATTTCACTTTGTTTTAGGTCATCATTCAAATTTTCACAAAGATTTTGAATCATGCATACAACAACAAAAAATGTTGTAGAGACATTCATAATCACATCTAACTTGAAAAATGTAGTGGTTCCACCAATGCAAAGAGCGTGGTTTTACATACCACTCCCCCTGAATCCTTCCTTCCCACCGAGAAACAGAGAATGTTCCGTCAATGTCACTTTCCGGCTCAGAAGTGATTGCATGAATCATTGTTTCCATGTCATCTAATTACATGTTTGATGATTATCTAAAAAAAATCTATTCTACATCTATTTGAGTTTTGAAGACCATTACAAATTTGTAATGCTAATTGAATAATATTTGATGCAGTGGCAAGAAGATATATTTTTTTTTATTGAATTGGAATTCATTATGCAATAGTGATCTCCTCCTTGCAAAACTACAAAATCCAAAAAAAATCATCAAGTTTCTGAGGCTTATATACAAGAATAATATGAACACTGTAGAGAAATACACCGTGGTAAATTAATCAAAGCAAAAACAGGAAAACATTAAAAGGTCACCCATTCATATATTTCCTATTAAAAGGCAGTTATGTATAGGAGGGAAAACAAATATTGTCTTATCAAAGGAAGTAAATTTCTCATGTTCTATGCTACCTATTGTAAAAAGCAGCCTACAAAGGTTCTAAATCTCCATTGGAAGAAGTGGCAGCATTTTTTCCTTTGGAGCAAACTGCATGAAGGTTCAAGAATTCTGTCATTTTAGATTTGGATGATTGGTAATTGAGGAAGATAATCAGAGATTGTTTGAAGAGGCTTCCAAGGAGGAATTGTAGACAATCTTGTCTACTTTCAAAAGGATAAAAGCTTGGGCTCATTTGGATGGACAATTGAATTTTTTCTTGGTTTTTTAATTCTGTGGGTGATGATATGTTACAAGTTATTTTTGGAAGTGAGGATTTTAGGTAAGGTTCTGGGTTGCTTCAATACTACTTTTATAGTGCTCATGCCAAAGCATGACAAGCTTGAATCATTTGACAAGTTTAGGCCTAGTGCATTATGTAACTGTGTGTACAAGATAATTGCTAAAGTTCTAGCTGTTCGACTTAGAGAGGTTTTATTTGGTTTCATTTCTCTATAGTTGATGCACTATTTGCTAAATGTTTTCAGCCATTGAACTCCCACGACCATATCTGCTTCTCAAATAGCTACCAAATAAAAACCGCAACTGAAAACACAATCCAACCATTCCTTTGCATTCCATCATAGTGTTGTTCACTATTAATATTTGAAAATTCTGCAGACATTCAAACTGTATATTCAAAGAACTCACTAATTTGCTATCAGTAAAATTGTTACAGCAGGCATTGCTAATAAGAGCTATGGATGTTCTGCCTTTAATCTTTTGCCTCCCTCAGATTTTGATGCTGTGGAAAGCCTACGAGGCTCAAAGGCTTAAAGGCATTGAGGGAGACTGTAAGAATATCTAATTGTTAGGTCCTTCCAAATTTACACTTTCATCTTCCTCTCAAACTGAATCTTGTGGGTCACCTCTTCCATCTCCATGAGATCCTCATCTGAAATTTCAAATTTTGAATTCATTTAAGTCTTGACAAATCCCCAATTTGAATCCTTTCTCAAACATGCATACCAACTACACACCATGGAGAGATCTTCTCTACCAATAAACTTGCTTGATGAAATTCTCTCAAATAATATGCCATTGTGCATTCTTGTTTCATTTTCTTGAGGTCCAGGAAACAATTTTCCAGGGCATAGAAAAAAAAATTATAAACAGAGGTGTTTAAAAGCCCTTCCAGTTGGTTATGTTTGAGTGGCCAACATCCTCATCCTCTATTCATTTTCAACCATCTACCACCATTCAAAATCTGGTGAATATGGTCAATCTACATGTGATTCAAACCAAAAGAATTGATGCTTATTACTCTAGCATTTTTTTTATTCAACTCTATCTCATTCCTAGAAAAAGGATTTTCAAAATATTAATATTCTTGCCATCTCGACCTCTTCTTAGATTTCATGGTGCATGTCAATCATTTTCTTCACCATCATTTTAATTGCTCCACTCTCCATTTATTGATATAATCTATGCACCCACCATTCTGCTCATCCTTTTCATGGTTTCAATTAGCCCCTTGGATATTTGATAGCCTCCTCCATGGATATTGCTATCTCTGATTTCAAGTTTTCCTCTGCATATGATAGTAAAGTCATTGCAGGTGTCCCACCACAAAGCCAAGAAAGTGCTCTAAAACTACTTCTACAATCTAAACCTGCGACTCAAATTGGACATGAATCTGAAATTTTAATATGCTGAAATTCTGAAAGCACATCTGTCCTAAAAACTTAGAACAAAAATTTGAATATTTTAGACTGATATCAGAAGTCAGTATATCTAATGAAACGAGACACAATTATTATTTCCATTAATACATAAGACAAGAAAATTGTTCAGAGAAGGTCTGGAAACCATCTCAAGTCCAAAATCGCCAAGACAGTATGGCTGTTGCACTTGGCCAAGAATTTAAAAAGAACTCTCTAAAACTTCCCAAACCTTTCAAACAATGTGTTTGAATGAACTTTTAGTTTTGTGCATTCTTTTTCCTCCTAACTCAATATTTAACGTTTGTGTTATTCTTTTAACCACATATCCAACCTTTACATGTATTTACATGTTTTATTCTTAAGAAACAATCTTTGTCCAGTGCTTGCTTTATTTGTTTTATTTGCTTTAATCTATTTCCCTTAATACCAATTGCACATTTTTTAAAAGAGTAGTTCATGCCACCCAGGATGAAACATCCTTGCTCCACTAAATAGAGATTATCTCACACTATGCATTTGAAAATCCCGCAGCTAGTTCCATAACATGATTTCAAAACAAAATACAATACAGGGCTCAGATACTTAAATTTGTCAATGTAGAAACACTGAAAAAACATGAATGAGCTACAATTCAAAAGAGGTAATCACTAATTATAGAATTGTCACAATGATTTTGAGGTGCGGTGACAATTAATGAGGAAGTAAAGTTCTTAACTCAAATTGGTGAGTCTGAAAAATATCCTAGAATGATAGCTCTCAATTGATCAAATGCATTTGTAACATGTTGTGATTGAATTGTTAAGCAACTATTTTGTTGTAACCGGAAGACATTGAAAAATAGTCCAATAACAATTCAATCACAAGATGTTGTATTTACTATTAAATGATACAATATTCAACTAAAAAATTTGAAAATTGCACTAATTATCAGATGTTTATACAAACACAATAGAAAGCAAATGTTTTCTGTGTAGAAAGAGACCATTTGGCATCAACAAACTATATATTTTCGTTCTAAGCTACAGGAATAGTTCAAACATTTTAGGTTTATCCTTAAACCTTATAGCTATGGAAAGAGATGAGTTGGCTATTGAGCAAAATTGAAAATAAAACATTTTTGGTGTAACAGGTGGCTTTCAATAGGCGGCAGACTACCATTAGTCAAATCAATTCTGGAAGCAATCCTAGTTTCCTTGCATTCACTGGCATTTATTCTTAAAGGGGTGATGGAGAAGATTAGGAAAACCCGTTTTAATTTTTTTGTGGGTGGGAAAGAGTGACAGGGAGGAGTACATCTGGCAGTCCATTGCCAAACCAAAAGAGGAGGGGGCCTGGGGATATCAGAAATTTGAATATCTCAAGGCAGCTTGTTTACATCGTCCAAGTTTTGTGTTTGGAAGTCTTGCTAAAATATAGCATACCTTTCCAGAAATTCTTCTTAGCCTGTCTATGATGCTTTGAGGAGGAGATAAAAGGATTGGAACCAAGGCAGCTGGAATCTTGAATCTATTAATTTAACAATTCAGAAGAAAGTCTAATGAATAATTTATTTTAACTCCAATCAATGAAATTCAAGTATTTTTTATATCAACTAGTTGTTGGTTTATTATTTTCCATTAACTTTCTGCATTTTTCTTCTTGAAACACATTTACAATATCACACAGTTCATCTTAATATAATTTACAGTGGAAGTTGTGGATGTATAGAGGAAATATAATCTACAGTGGAAGTTGTGGATATTTGAAATATACTTACAACTCTACATATCTGGAAGAAGATTGCAGTAACACAGACAAGATTTGAACATTGCCAGAAATCTTTTTTCTCAAACTATCATCATTACCAGAAACTTAACATTCAATCTTAGTTGAATTTCACTTTGCATTCTGCTAAAATGACATATATATTTGATAGGAAGAATGATTAAGACATAAAATTGCAGAGAAAAAAAATAAAAATAAAATTCACATTCAAAATTCATTGTAGCAAACAAAAACAAAATAAAAATGTCCACATTCAAAATTAATTGTACTAAATAAGCTTGAAATACACATTGTTTTTTATATAGTTATTTAGTTGTCATACAAAATTTAACTTAACTACGTATACACATTGAGCAAATCATTTTTCGTTTGAAAATTATTCAGATATCTTAAGCATTGCTTGACTAATAGAATTTAGGGCATCAACCATGCTCATTTGCACATTGACTTTTTGCTCTTCCAATTTAATCATTTTTTCATCAATTGATTCTTCCTTACTTAATTGCCTTTCCATTAGAGCATATTCTTTTTGATGGCGTTTTATACAACTGTCCTTAGCTCCCTGCAATGTAGAAACAACCAATTTGTTGTTTTCAAGAATAGTGTCTTTCATAACAATTGTTTTGAATGCTGATTTTCGTTTTTTACCTGTGCAACTTTTTTTTATTTCACTCAATGTTTTGTGAACTTTGCATGTTGCATTCACTATATTAAATTCATCTACTAGAGCATTTTCATTTGGAGAAGAAATGTTCTCACTAAATACATTTTTTCTTCTTCTAAAGTATCAATATGATGACTCAACTTAAACCCTTCGACACTGCTAAAATGTAATCTTGGGCTTGTAATGGCATTATTTGAGCTGTCATTACTGGTGTTGCTCAACAATGAAGATTGACATCTAATCAGTGAGATACTCAACCGTATCTTATGTTGGCTAAATCATATTTGAAGGCAATTCCTAAAAATTTTAAAGGCTTCCCTTAATCTCATAAGTTATATAATATTCCTAAAAATCATGCGCCATACATTTCATGGTATGATTTCAAGTTCAAATTCTGAAATAGTTAATTTGTCTCTTTTCATTCATGTAGGGGAGGCTTAAGAGTTCTCATGAGATGAACTTGCATGGTGATGGAAAACTTGTTTGCTACCAACAAATCTGAAAGAGCAAGAAACATGACACAACAATACATGACAATACAAGAAGATTCGATCAATCATGTCATACCCATACTCCAGGGCAACACAATCTGCAAGATTAAAAAAACTCAACTCTCTTGAAAGAGATCAACATTAAAAGGGAAACAAACATTAATGAAAGAAGGCAGGGTGCAAATCGCTGCCTCTCTAGCCAAGCAAGCTGACTCTAAAACAATGTTGCTAGGGTCGGGTGATTTCATTCCCTATTCACAGAGCAGATTACAAGCTTCCAAGATCACTTATCACAAACCACATAAATCCCAATACACAAACTCACGATAGGGAAAAACATAACAGATTGGATTATATTTATACAAACTTAGCACAAAGACATCGATTCCTAAACAAATCGACAAAAAGCAAGACATCTAATCCCAAACCGGTTGATTCTACTTTGTTCCAAGGACATTGTGGTGGTCTTCTCTACTCCCTTCATTCTTCCAAGCAACTGCTTATTCAAGAAGATCTATCGCCTGTTTTCTTCCTGGCAGCAACTACCTCCCAAAAATGGGCGATGACTCCTTTCTTGTTCTCTTGATTGATGTAACTACCACGCATATCTCCGCCATCAAATGCAGGTTTGATATGTACCAAAACAAAACAATAGTTTTCTATCATATAACAAGTGCCGCATCACAAGAAATAAGCAGACAAAATTGAAAATAAAAACCAAAACTTGAATAATGCAAGGATGCCCGTACATCAGGCTCCTCGGGGGAGTTGATTGTGAGTGTAGCTTACAAAGGGGGTTGGGTAGTAGAACTACCCTTTCAAGCTTCATGTACTTGCAACATATCCCCTTATGTTGATAGACAACTACCTGTACCATTACTTCTTCCTTTTTTTCTAGCATATGGTTGGGGTAGTCTCTCCATATATCGAACTTCTCTTCCCCATTATTCTTGTCATTCACTTTCCACTAGTTAGCTTCATTTCATTCCACACCAATGGAAGAACGAAATCCCCTTGATTTATTGTACTCTAGTTTAAATTGCTACTGCCACACCCCATCTCATCATCGTCAACATGTTTCACCCATTCTCCAAATAGCCTCTCTTTGATGCACCTTTCCAATTCATTTTGCATTTCCCTCTCCATTGCAATCATGGTAGATTCATGAAAATCAACTACAACTGTATACAAGGGCTTGGAAAACTAAGATCTTACCTCACCATTGACAGTTGCACTATTTGTCACACCTCTGATCTATTCAAGCCACTCTCTTTCAATGGCCTCAATTTGAAGAACCAAGCCATCTTCCTCATTCTCTTTCGCTATATCCACACTCTGTTTATGTAGACTTGTGCCCACGTATCCATCTAGGCACCGTTGTTTCAAACTCTGTTGTATCTCTACATCCTTGAGAATACCAATAGCTGCCCCAACTTTACAATCAACTATGCCAACACATGTTGGTTGTCCTACCTACAAATCAACACTATTTTCACTCATGCAACATTGAGGAAAATGAAGGTTCCCCTCCTTCGTTACTGCTACAACTTCTTGTGACTCCCTGTCATTTATAAATTCTCTTCGTCTTACCAACATCACCTTATTACTATTGTTGTCCTCTTCTTGTTCACGCATAGGCAACAAAGTATGCTTGATTCCATCCTTTTCAAAGGTATATGTGTTACTCCTCCCTTCATGTACAACCTTCTGATCAAATTGCCAAGGCCTACCAAGCAATAAATGACATACATCCATAGGCATGATGTCATAAATCACACTATCCTTATAAGTACCAATTTGAAATTCTACTAAAGCCTATTCATCTACCAACAACTAATGCCCTTTCTGAAGCCAAGAAACTTTATAAGGAGTAGGATGTTTAGTTCTCTTAAGTCCTAGCTTATCCACCATTTTTACAACCACTAAATTATCAGTACTACCACTGTCAATAATTAATTTGTAGCACTTACCTTTAGCTTTGCACTTCGTTTTGAATAGAGCCTTTTTTTGTACAAGTTCATGACTCCCCTTTGATGGTTTCAATAACACTCTTTTGAACAATAGAGATTCTCTTGACTCAGGTTCTTCCTTGCTTGGAGAAAATGATCCCGCACTCTCTTGATCTACTTGCACCACTTGATTCCTCCTTTCAAGCCTTGTGTAACCTCCTTAGAAATATTTTGGACATTCCCAACTCTTGTGACTCGCATACTAAATACACTTAAAACATTTACCTGTAAAACCTCTGCCTCTTCCCTGATAACCATCGCTTCTAACAGATCTTTCTCCTCTATCTTGATAACCTCCTTTTTCTGACTTAACTTGCCCTTTGGAGCTACTTGCCTCTCCATCTTGATAGTGTTGTTGTCCTTTATCTGCATAGCCTCATCCTCTACCTTGGTCTTGTTGATTCTGCTTCCTCATTAGCTTTTCCTCTATCTTACTGGCAAACTGGTAGGTTTCCTCTAAAGTTCTTGATGACACCAAAGTCAACTCATCCTGCAAACTATATTTCAACCCATTCAGGTATCTAGCAACCTTTTCCAAATTCTCTTCACAATGGCCTGGCCGAATCACCAACTTGTAGAACTCTTTTGTGTATTCCTTGACTAACATATATTTCTAATTCAAACTCTGTAGTCTTCTAAAAAGATTAGTTTGATAATTTGTCAAAAGAAATTTCTTCTTCAACTTAGTAACCATTCAATCCCATGAGGTAATCTTTTCCTTGTTCTTCCATCTCTCAAATTGGACATAGTCCCACCACATAGCATTGTGGCCCTTAAGCCTTGTGCAAGCGAATTTCACTCTTATTTCTTCTACAACTCCATACTCAAAATACTTATCCAAGTCATTAATCCAATCTATAAGTTCTTCTTTGTTTAGACTTCCCAAATATGTTGGAACCTCAATTCTTGCCTTGGCTCACACATTCATCACAGCTCTGATCAATCTTTCTTCCACTCCTTCAGGTTCTTCTTGATCTTCGTCATCATATGCTTGTGGTCACTCTTCCTCTTCAACATCACTGACATCATCGACTGGTGTTCCTCTTTGTTGTGGCCTCTCCATGGCATCCATTCATGCAGTCAAGTTCTGCAACAATTCAAGGACTCCATCATGTCCTCTTAGCTCTAATACCAAACTGATGACTCAAGTTAAACCCTCTGACGCTCTGCTAGAATGTAATCTTGGGCTTGTAATGGCGTTCTCTGAGCTATCATTATTGGTGTTGCTCGACAATGAAGATCGACATCTAACCAGTGAGATACTCAACCATATCTTATGTTGGATAAATCATATTTGAAGGCAATTCCTAAAAATTCCAAAGGCTTCCTTTAATCTCATAAGTTATATAACAGTCTCCGCGTCATACATTTCATGGTATGATTTCAAGCTCAAATTCTGAAATAGTTAATCTGTCTCTTTTCATTCATGTAGGGGAGACTTAGAGTTCTCATGAGATGAACTTGCGTAGTGAAGGAAAAATTGTTTGCTACCAACCAATTTGAAAGAGAAAGAAATAGGACACAACAATACATGACAATACAAGAAGATTCGATCAATCATGCCATACCCATACTCCGGGGTGACACAATCTGCAAGATTAAAGAAACTCAACTATGTTGAAAGAGATCAACATTAAAAGGGAAACAAACATTAATGAAAGAAGGCAGGGTTCCAAATCGCTGCCTCCCCAACCAAGCAAGCCGACTCTAAGACAATGTTGCCAAGGTCGGGTGATTTCATTCCCTGTTCACAGAGTAGATTACAAGCTTTCAAGATCATTCATTGCAAACCACAGAAATCCCAATACACAAACTCCATGATAGGGAAAAACATAACTGATTGGATTATATTTATACAAACTTAGCACCAAAGACATTGATTCCTAAACAAATCGACATAAAGCAAGACATTTGATCCCAAACCGGTTGATTCT
>VDFB02076348.1:0-12713 GCA_007258455.2 Sequoia sempervirens
TTGCTTCAAAGTGTCCATATGGTAAAGAGGAAAATTAAAAACAAGAAGAAGATAGAAAAAAGAAGAAAATAGTTTATCCAAAAAGAAATAATTTTGGAAAGAAGAAGAAGATTCTATACATCAATGAAGAAAGTGAAGCATTTTATGCTAGTGATATTTCAAAAGAGGATCAAGATGGTTCCCTTCTAATGAAAGAAGATGTAAGAGAATTTTTGTTTATGGATAAAGAAACTAAGGATAAGAAAGATTCACAAAATGAGGACTCACATGAAGAAGAAGAGGAGGTTGTTGATCTTGATGAACTAAGAGACAAATATGATTTTAAGAAATGATATAATAATTTAAAAAGGAATGATCAAAAGGAGATTGACAAATTAAATCCAATAAGGTGATAGTTGGTCTAAAAGTCTATATAGAAGAGATCAAAAGAGTTGAAGATGTTATGAAATATAAATTACAATTTGAGATGGATAGATGCTCGAAACTTGAGGAAAAAATAGTTTCCTTAAGAAAAGAATTGGAAAAAGCTAATGAGAAAATCAATAAAGGTTTTAAGTTAAAAGGTGGTACTAATATTCTAGATGAATTTATATGTACACAAAAGTTGACTAATAAGGAAAAATTAGGCTTGGGGCTTGAAACGGGAAAATTTTCATTTATTGATGCTTCTGCAAAGCTCTATGAAAGATTTAGAGAAAAATAAAAATTAGTCTCCAATGGTGAAAAATATGACAAAGGAGAAGCCTCTGTAGTTGAAAAGAAGTTAACTACAATTAAGAAATCTATTAAAGAGAAGGAACCGATTGAAGAAAAGAAAGTTAAAATGTCGATTCTTGATGAGAAAAAGAAGCAAAATACTAAGAGAATAGATAATGATGGTTTCACAAGATTACACTATCCAAGGAAACCTAGACAAAGAATATCTCATCTAGTAGAAGGAAACTCCATGACCAGGTGCTCATCATACTTCAATGGGTATTGCTATACTTGTAACAATTTTGGTCATAGGGCTAGAGAGTGTAAAGTCATTCCAAGGATAAATACAAATTTTATAAGTAAAAAATAATTTTCTCCTTTATTTGATATGAATGTAATTTGTTTCAATTGCAATAATTTTGGTCATATAGCTAGAAATTGTAGAGAAAAATTTAGAAGGCCAAATGCTTAATCCAAGAAGAAGAAAAATACATCTTCCAAAGTTGAAAAGGAAGAAAAAGATGTAAATAAACCTAAGAAGGTATGGAAGGAGAAAGGGAAAAATTCTACTCAACCAATGATTTCCCAAACAACATTGCATGCTAAGGAACAATATTTATGGGTGATTGATAGTGGTTTCTCTAAGCACATGACTAGAGATAAAAAAAAATCATTAAACTTGAAATGAGAAAGGGAGGATCAATGAGCTTAGGTGATAATACTGTTGTCAAGATTCATGGTAAAGGAATTCTAAGCATAAAATGGGAAGAAAAAAACTACAGATGTGCTCTATGTTGAAGGTATGAAACATAATATTCTTAGTCTTACCTAGATTTGTGATAATGGATACAAAGTTATATTTAACTTTGAAGGCTATAAAATAAGGAAAAATGGTAAGACAATTTCTCAAGGGATAAGGACTAATATTAATCTATATAATCTATATGAAGTGGAAGGAAAAACATGTCTAGTTAGCCAAGTGGATGAGAGTTGGTTGTGGCATAGAAGAATGGGACATGTAAACTTTAAAAATTTAGTAAAGATAAGTTCAAAACGACTAGTAAGGAATATGCCTAAGATTGAAAAGCTTGAAAATGTCATCTGCCAAGGATGCCAACATGGAAATAAGCAATGTTTAAGTTTCCTACAAAGGATTATTCAACTACAAAACCCCTAGAGATAAATCATACTGATCTATGTGGTCAAATGAGGACAAGGGTGTTTCAAGGAGAAAGATATTTCATGTTGTTGATTGATGATTATACCACAATGGCATGGGTCACATTTTTGAAGGACAAGGCTGAAGCATTTGAAAATTCTAAACTCTATAAGAAGTTGGTATAAAATGAGATTGGGAGAAGAATCAAATGTCTCAAATCAAACAGAGTTGGAGAGTTTACATAAAGTGAATTCAAAGAGTACTGTGAAAATCATGGAAATAAATGCCAGTATTCAGCTCTAAGAACACCCCAACAAAATGGTGTGGAAGAGAGAAGAAACATGATTGTGAAGGAGATAGCTAGAGCCATGTTGAGTGAGGAAAACTTGATAGTTACATTTTGGAAAGAAGCAGTACAAACTATTGTATTCAAAATAGAGCTCTTATTTGATTTAACAGTGGTAGAATTCCATATGAATTGTGGTTCGTTAGGCCTACATTAGTCAAGCATTTCAAAGTACTTGGAAGTAAATACTATATTAAAAGAGAAGATGAATATTTAGGAAGATTTGAGTCAAGATGTGATGAAGGGATATTCTTAGGATATTCAAATCAAAGCAAAGCCTACAAGTGTTACAAAAAGAGATTACATAAAATTTTAGAGAGTGTACATGTCAAGGTTGATGAAAATACAAATCAAGCCAAGCCTAGTAGAAATAGTCTTGAAATAGAATTAGATGATGAGGATATAAGTGGAGCAACAAAAGAACAAGAAGAACTAGAAGACTAGAATGAGCAAGAGGTTTAATGTGCTCCTACAAAATATGTGAAAAATGATCATCCTACAGATTAAATAATTAATGATAAGAATGAAGGTGTGCAGACTAGAAGACTTGCAAAGAACAAGGAACAAGTGAATTTTTTGTTAGAATTGTTAAACCAACATGAAACCATGAGCAATAGGATCAAACAAAAAAATAATACACCTTCCATGCGAGAGATCTACAAACAATATATGCAATATTCCTCAACAAGAAAAAATTGTAGAAGCAAGAGAATATAAAGAAGATATGAAAGCTCAAGATAATTACAATGAGGGTTGACTGATTATAAGAGAAAAACCCTAAATGAGAAATGGATCAGATTATGACAAGATTCAAAATCACATGAGATGAGACATAATGATCTAATATTAGATCAACTAATAAAAGCATAAAACACTCCTAAGTTTAGCTTAAGTGCATGAGAATAAATTAGACTAATAATCAATTAAATTTTTAGATTAATTAATTATTAGCTACTACATGATAACTCTAACACTTTTCCCTCTTATCTCAGATTGAACCAAAAAGCTTTGATGAAGCCAGTAAAGATGAGAGTTGGATGAAATCAATGGAAGAGGAACTCAATCATATTGAAAAGAACAAAACGTGGGAATTGGTTCCTAGACCATCAAGCAAGAATGTAACTGGCACCAAATGGGTATTCAAAAATAAGTTGAATGAAGATGGAGTTGTAGTTAGAAAAAAAGCAAGATTAGTGTGCAAAGGATATGCACAAGTAGAAGGATTTAATTTGAAGAAAACATTTTCCTTGCTGCTAGGCTAGAAGCAATAAGAATGTTTCTTGCATTCCTCATTCTACATAGGATTTAAATTGTATCAAATGGATGTCAAATCGTGCATTCTTGAAATGGAAACATAGAAGGAGGAAGTATATATTGAACAACCAGAAAGTTTTCAACTATTAGAAGATTATGATTATAGTTTGGTAGATTGAGAAAAACATTGTATTACGGTTTAAAGTAAAGCCCCAAGAGCATGGTATTCAAGGTTGGATTAGTATCTACAACAAGGATTCAAGAAAGGTTGTGTAGATAGAAATCTATAACTCAAATCTGAAGGTAAGTATATGATCATTGTCATAGTATATGTAGATGATATTATATTTGGTGGCAACATTGATAAAATGTGCAAAATATTTTCCATAAACATGCAATATGAGTTTGAAATTTCCATGCTAGGAGAACTCATATTTTTTCTTGTTTTACAAATTAAATAAACTAATAAAGGTATATTTATATCACAAACCAAGTATGAAAAATAAATGCTTAAAATTTTTGGCATGGAGGATTGTAGAGAATAAAGTAATCCCATGATTACTAGCTACAAGTTGAGTAAATTAGATGATTCAACTAATGCAAATCAAACTTTGTATACATCAATGATTAGAATTTTTCTATATTTAACTACATCTAGGCTATGTATACTATTCAAGTAGTTTGTCTAGTAGAAAGGTTTTAGGATGCCCCAAAGGAATCTCATGTCAATGCAGTAAAAATAATTCTTAAATACATCAAAAGCACTATGACTATGGGTTGTGGTATCCCAAGTGTAAGGATTTCTCATTAACACCATATATAGATGAAAATTGGGTAGGAAGTGTAGATGACAAGAAGAGTACTAGTGGTGGAGAATTCTTCTTGGGGAAAAAATTTGTTTCCTTGATGAGAAAAAAACAAGACTCTATCACTCTTTCTACTATGGAAGCAAAATATGTTGCAGTAGTTGTGTGTTGTACATAGGTTTTGTGGATGAAGTAGATATTAAAAGACATTAAAGTGGAATACAAGAGCCTATCTCTATTCTTTGTGATAATTCTAGTGCCATTAACATATCAAAGAATCTAGTGATGCACTCCAAAACCAAGCATATATCAATCAAGTATCACTTCATTAGAGAGAATGTTGCAGATAAGGAAGTCAACATGGAGTATGTTCCAACAAAGGAACAAGTGGTTGACATATTTACAAAGCCTCTACCTACAGAGCAGTTTGAATACTTGAGGTAGAAGCTAGGAGTAGTTTCTCCCACATCATATCACCAAACACTAGTGATAGGGCATATATCTAGGGGGAGCTTCATTCATTATTTATTTGACCCTGGTTAAGCATAATGTGATCAAGTCAAGTAAAATTTTGTTTTACAAATTTCTAACGACTTGATTTTGTAGCAAATGTCAAATTTCAACATTTTCTCAGGGGGAGTGTACCCTTTTCTATTGATGTCAAAGGAGGAGAAAATCATGCAAAGGAGAAATATGAAGCATCCTGAGAAGAGAGGAGATATATGTCATAGGGGGAATTGTTATGCTATTGTAAGAATACTTAGGTTGTTATAGAGCTTCAATGTTATATCTTTTATGAGTGCTTCAAGCTTTTCCATCAATTCCAAAGGGAGAGATTGTTGGCATATAGTTGTCATTGATGTCAAAAGTGAAAATAATGCTAGGGAGATTGTTGACATAATGACAAAGGATGAGTGTGAGAGAATTGGATCTTATAGAAAATTAGGTGGCAGATTCGATATGGGTTTTTTGAGAGCATTCCAATGATGTGTTTTGCAGGTCCAAAATTTGATGAATATGTCCAAGAATGAACTATTTATGCTCTCGGTTGATATTAGGGTTTATAGATAAACTCTAATAGGTTTACAATCATGGCATCATGAACAAAAAATTTATTTTATTTTTGATAGTGTATCAACAATTGTAGGTCACATAAGTTATAACTTATGTCATTGAAGTCATGAGGGTGACTGACCCCTTGGCCTTATGTTTACCAGCCAGACAAATATTCAACAGCTATAATATTTCCTAAGTTGCTCATGCAAATATTTGTCTTTGCTTGATTAATGGTGGAGGTCAAGCTATGCAAATCTGATGGTTCCCACATATCTCACAGAGTTTTTGGTGGGTCTCATATAAGTCCTTTAGGGACAGGGGGAATAGTAAAGATTAAACAAGGTCAATTGAATGGTGCACAACATATGAAAGGTGGGACCTACAAAGGCAACACACAATGACACTAGACAAAGCTTAAGGTGGTACTCGATAGGCTAATGATGGAGTTTGGTGATGTGTGATGACAAGTGGAAAAGGATGATTTGATTGGTAGATAAACTCACATCATTGTGTTTGAGTTGTGTGGTGATGATGTGGATGACAAATGGAAACAACTCGCAAACCTCTAAAAGTTTGTGTGGTCCTGTTGTCAAAGCTCATGGGATAAGGGGATTTGGACATGTGTCTTGGTGGACCTTGCATAAGGAAAGCAATGTATGGAGGATATTTATGGTGAAAATTGTTTAGTGATTGATCCAATAGTAATCATCAGTCAGTGAAGATAAATGGTGAATATTGATCAATGTTGATCAGATAGTGATAGTGGATTGTGATGAAGGTTGATAGGTGGCAAAGAGAGATTTCTCAAATATGCTAATTCACATCATTGTTGTAAATTAGGAGGCAATGACATGGAGGACAGATGGGAATTGATGGGATCATAGTATGTGTCTCTTCGATAGAGAAATATGATAGATTGATGATGAAGATTTAAATGACTGCTTTCTTGATGGTCAAGATTTAAAGACATGACAGTGAATGAGGATCGTAGGACTAGGGTGTGAAAGGAGAAGATCGATGGCCAAAATTTAAAAGTAGAGATCTAAAATAGCTACAACAGTGTGAATGATGGTTTGGACTACAAACTGACATAGAGGAAGGAATTAACTGTCCCAATTGCTCTAGCAACCAATGTCATGTGATTTGATGCACATAACAAGGGATCATATGTACACAGAGACATATATCAAAATTAGATTGAAGGATTGGAAGAATGCATTAAATGAATATCTAATTCTAGGGTGTGACAATAGAATGAATGAAGGAAAATTCTTTATAACAGAATTAAATGTTGGGTGGCTTGATGCAAGATATGTCAATGTCTAGTAAACTCTATCAGATATCTTAATTATGAGCTAGAAAGTGGTGTGTGTGTGGCTCGAGGAAAAGGAAGCTTATTGGTGAAGTTAGTATGTGAAGAAAACCCTCACAATAAGCTAGAGATGATCTAAATAGTGGAGTGAATCTTGAGGTAGAGATTTCAGATTGGTGGAGTTAACAAAAAAGAAGACAATCTAAGAATTTTCAATGTTGTTGCATCTATTGTAAGTGAAAAGTGTGAGTAGTTTACAAGAGTAGAGTGTGTTGAATAGAGTAATGTATAGTTGAGTATGCAAAATAGGAAGTTGTATAAGCAGTGCAACATATAGTGAATGCACATATGTGTGTAAGCTAGACACAATATAGATCATCATCTAGGTTTGCATTTAGGAGGGTGCAATTATGTGAAACACTGCAAAGTAGAAAAAGAGTAGAAGAGAGTCCAGAATAGAGTGTGTGTGTTGCTTAGAGTGTAGCTTCAACAATAGTAGTGTAAGTTGTAGGGTGTTCAACAATTCATTGAATGTAATGGTGCATTTTCAGGCTGAGTAGAACCTAATTGTATGCATATATGAACTTGTAATTCTATTGACGTTGTGGCCTCATTGAATTGAGTTGTAGCTCCTAAAAAAGGATGTTGTAGTATCATTGAAGTTGTAGCTTCTAAATTCGGGAGTTGTTGCTTCCTTGGGTTGCAGCCCTAAACATTTTAATAGAATATTTCATTTGTGACACTAAATTTGAGTAGTAGCCTCAAGCAGCTTTTGTCACTGTGGTTTTTCCCATCTTGGGTTTTCCACGTATATCTAGTGTTGTGGGAATGTTTGTGTTGAGTTTTTGTATGCATTTTTATGTTTTCATCTTTAGTTTTCAATCTACACATTAAGTGTTGGAGAAAGAAATCTGCATAAAGTATCTAAGCTAAGGAAGTAATCTATATAGAGGTTTTGAGGGCTAAAGTTTTTAGTATCCACTGACTCACCCTCCCTCTCAGTAGATCATTGTGTTCTAATAGGGATCATGGTTCATATTACTATAGATCATTATGCTTTGTTCTAACAAGTTTTGGAGTGTTTATGGAAGAAATTTTTGCAAGATGGTTTGATTTGGTAAAGTTGGTTGTGATAGAAAATTGACTAAGTTTCAACTCTGTTAATTTTGTGTCACACAATGTCTAGTTTTTGGGTCCACATCAATCCACAAATGAATTTTTCACTTTGAACTTATAAAATTATTTTGTTGGTTGTTAGGAGTATTTGATTCCAAAATTTCATCATGTTTTGTGTTTTGGTTTGAGAGATCTAAGTAATAGAAGTTCAACCTTGCGGATTACAGTTATTTCTTGTATAGTACATTTGAGTGGGAAAATTTGCACTTATCTATGGATAAGTTTTTGGCTTTTTCAATTTTTAGGATATGGTGATAGATAGCATTAGTGGGTGAATTCTAGTTGGCATTGAATCTTGGGGAGGTCCACATGCGAGATGGATACACAGTTGAAGGGTTTTGTTATTAGGTCTTATGTTGTGTTGACCTAATAAGTTTAAAGGTATGCAAAGGTTAAATAAGTGCCACATTCTTATGTGGGATCTATTATAGGTCCATTATGACCTATTTCAAGTTATTTTGAGATTTTAATTTTGGCGTGAGGCATGTATTGAAGGAGTTGAATTTGACAAGTCATATTTTGAATGTTACATCTAATTAGGCTAACCTAATTGATGTTATGCTTGAAGTGAATATATATGTTAGATTTTTTCTTTCTTTTAAAAGATAGTAATGAATATTGTGAATGTTCCACATTTATGTGATGCAAATATTATTAGAGTACTATGAATTTAAGTTGTGAATGTTGAGTAGAAGATTAGAGTGATGCAAATGTAGAGGAAAGTAGAGTGCTAGATCTAAATTAGATAAAGTGTATAAAGTTAGTTTATTGAGCTTCATTGGAATTGTATTTCATGCATATGATAGATGCAATTGTAATAGTTAAAACTAGGCTATGATCCACAATCTCTCTTCTATCTTTTCTCTATTGGTAGTGAGTCCACTTGGACAATGAATCTATCTGTAGTGAGCACTTCTCTAACTATACTATAACTAGTTATAAATATTGTGAGCTAATCCTCACCATGGTTTTTTCCCATTTTTGTTTCCCGTAAACCAAAAATCACGGTGTTCATGTGCATGTGATGTTTCCTTACTTTCTTTCATTACTAAAGTTAAGTGTGCTATGTGGTTTGGATGTTTAAATATTTGAATGGACTAAAAATACTAATTCACTCCCTCTAAATTATTCGGTGTTCAGCAATTATTCATTCCATGTAGAAAATGCAAGGATATTGAAATGCTTTGATGCTGTAAAATTCATATTACATGGAAAAAATTATGTATGAGTTCTTCAATTCATTTGTGCCATGAATGATTGTCTCGGAAATGTTTATTTTGATAAGTAAACCTTCTTAGGATCTAATTAAAAATGAAACATCCTAGTGGAATTCTCTTGAAAAATGGTTAGAACAAGAACCAACCTTGGAAGAAGCCAAGAAGTAGGGATGGTGCAAAAAAATTAAAGGCTAAATTGGATCCTATTTTGGCCATGATGAATGAGACAAGAGAAAGAATTGGGAACCTCAAGCAAGAGGTAAGAGGAACATAAAGGTAGGAACAAGAAGTTCCTAATAGAGAAGGGGAAATTTCCCATGATCATACTCAATCAAATGAACATAAGGATGGTGAATCATAGTCTCGATCAGAGGGAAGGAAAAGAGAAAAACTTGCAAGTGATCTATCTCGAGATATGAGAAATATCACCCCTCTAAAGTTTGAATTAAGTGCCCGTGTGGATGCAGTTGAGGCATGGCTCATAGAAATGGAAAAGTATTTTGAAATTAGGAATTACTCTAAGATAACTAAGGCCATTTCGAGAGCACTTTTCAGTTGGCTAGAGAAGCATCCAATTGGTGGATGAAAGAAAAGATGGGGCTTTGGTTAAGTTTCTTAAATCTTATTTGGAGTGAACTCATGGAAATTTTCCGAAAGTGGTAGCTACCTCAACTTTTCTATGATTGGAAGCTTACTGAATTTTAGTACCTAAGGTAAGGAGATTCCTTGATAAATGAATATTGGGAGAAATTTACTCATCTCCTAAGGTACGTTCCCATGTACCAAAAGGATGAGTGGTTTCACATAAGGAAGTTCATCAAGGGCCTCAATGCACAAATTGAAGGGGAGGTAGATATGCACGGTCCTACTACCATGGGCTTAGTGTACAAGAAAGACATTAAGTAGGAGAAAAGGCTCAAATCTATCTCAAACTATCGTGAAAATAATCAAAATAAGTTTAATTAGGCATAAGCCAATCAAGATTTGAAGAATCCTAGTGAAGGGAAATATTTTCAAAGGAAAGGGGACAAAGGATTATGTAATAATTAGAATGAATCAAGAAGGGACCATATGGGAAATAACAACAACAATATTGATAGGAATGAAGGAAATTCTGGAAGGATTGCATCAAGGAATAGTTTGATGAGAGGATTTTTTATGTGTGGTGGATATCACTTTGAAAATAAGTGTCCCAACAAAGCACTAGGGACACAACCACATGGGAACCCTCTACCTCCTCAACAAGAAGAATTCTAGTAGAAGATCCATGCAACATTAGACAACCGACAAGCAAAGTAACAAATTACTCTAGTGGAAATCCTAGGTACTTTGTTTGGTACACCTATCTCAATTTTAATTGATACCAATGCCAAAGAAAATTTTCTCTCCTAGTATAGCTATTAAAATTTATAGAAAAGTTGGCTATATGGAAAAGTATTGGATTGTTGAATATGAAAAATAGATAAGAGTTAAGGTGAAGCATTTTCTTATTTAAAGAAAGGGTTGAACTCTCGAGTTTCTCTACAGAAGTGAATTTGTATGTAGACCCCCTAGGTTCATATGATGTCATTTTAGGGATGAATTGGTTGTGGAAACATAGAGCCAAAGTAGTTTGTCATGCAAAAATAGTAGAATATTTAGATGATCTTGAAAATTGGGTGCTCCTATAAGGAACACTTAGAGGAGTTAAGCTACAACAAATATCTATCATAAAAATGCATAGAGTTAAGAAGAAAGGTTGTCAACTCTTCATTGTGAGAATAGAGAAACTTAAGGAATGCAATGAGTTAATTTCTCAAGATGATGTAGTGCACTATGGACCTCAAGACCTCCAAGAAGTCAAAGATGGTGAGGTGGTGGAATTAGGAAAATCGGATATGGAGAAATATCATATATTAAGGAATTTTTTTAATGTGTTTCTAGATGTATTTCTTGGATTACCTCCCAAAAGAGTGTTTGATTTCTCCATTGACACTATTCTAGGGTTGAAGAAATGTCAAGCAACATTTGGCCAACTTAAAGAGAAATTGACTACAACTCTGATATTGAAAGTACCAAATCCAAATGGTTATTTTATTGTCATCACAAATGCTTGAGGAGAAGGTTTTGGTGGAGTACTAATGCAATATGGGTGATTCATAGCCTATGAGTCAAGGAAGTTGAATCCTTATGAGAAAAACTATGCTTCACATGATTTGGAATTAGTAGTAGTTATCCATGCATTATAGATGTGGAGACACTATATGTTGTGGAAACCTTTTGAACTAAAGACTGTTCATCAAAGTATGAAGTATTTGTTTACTCAATTGACTCTGAATGCACAACAAAGAAGATGGTTGGAATTGATATCTAATTATGATTTTAATATCAACTATATCAAGGGGAGGGAGAATTTAGTTGCAGATTCTCTAAGTCATAGGAGGAATATCTCCTCAATGATATATTTCCAAACTAATTTCAAGGGTCAAGCATTGCAAAATTCCAAGGGTGACAAGTGTTATGAACAAGTGAAACAAGCACTCTCAGATATTCCACAAGACCCAAGGTATAAATGATTTCACTTTGAACTTGATGGTTTATTATGGTTTAAGGGAAAAATCTATGTACCTGACTCTGTGGAATTAAGGAATTTATTGTGAAAATAACTTCATACAACACCATATTCCAAACATCCCAAAGTGACTAAGATGTTGGATGATGTGAAGCTATTATATTTCTAGAAAGGAATGAAAAGAGATGTTGCAATATTTGTAGAAGTTTATTTAGAATGTCAGAGGCTAAAGGAAAAACATCATCACCCTACAAGACTTTTGTATCCTCATGAAGTTATAGAAAGGAAATGGCAATTCATTAGTATGAATTTTTTGTAATGACTTCCAATGTTGAGGAATAAGCATAACAACATTTTGGTAGTGGTGGATAAGCCTATGAAAGTGGATCATTTTATTTCAAGGAATCTAATGGATGGAGCTCTTTTTATAGCTTAAAAGTTTATTCAAGAGGTATTTAGGTTACATGAAATTATTAAGAAGATTATTTTTGGTAGGGATGCTCGTCTAACATATAGGATTTGGAAAACCTTTTTTTCTTCACTTGGGACATAGTTGAACATAAGTTCAAAACACCATTCATAAATTGATGGTCAAACTGAAAGGGTGAACCAAGTGTTAAAGGATCTATAAAGAATGTATTTTATGGATCAGCAATACAAGTGGGAGGATTGACTACCTTTGGTGGAATTTATGTATAATAACTCCTATCACTACACAATTAAGATGGCTCTATTTGAAGCATTTTTTGGAAAAAAGTTTCATACTCCTATAAGTTGGGATAAGCTAGAGGATAGGATAAGCCTTGGGCCAAAAATTCTATTAGAATTGAGGAGAAAGTTGGTATAATTAAGTAGAGGCCAGTGGAAACTAATGATAGGAAAAAAAGTTATGTAGATTCAAAGCGAGTATCCAAAAATTTCTCAATAGGGGAGAATATTTTGTTAAGAGTTAAACCTCACAAGAGTTCTATAAAGTTTGGAAAGTCATCCAAACTAGCTCCACATTACATAGGTCCTTTTGAGGTTCTTGAAGAAGTTAACCCTATTGTGTATAGAATTGATTCGCTAGTAGCTCTTTCTAGGATGCATAATGTTTTTCATGTGTCATACCTTAAGAAGTGCATGCCAGGGGATAACCAT
>VDFB02076349.1:0-31925 GCA_007258455.2 Sequoia sempervirens
TAAAATTATTGTCAAAAGCATGTTTTAGGTCAAACCAAACATAGGGTTTTTGTGGGTTTGTGTCAAGGAAGATACTTGCAAATTTTGGAAAATTTGAAAATTAGGGTTTCAAACCCCTGTTTTTAGGAAAACCCCTAAAATTAGGACCTTCCCAAAAATGGATGAAAATGATTTTGATAGGATTATCCGACTTTGCAATCACATCGGTCAAGTCAGAATCATCAAAAGACATGTTTAACTCTGGTGGGTCTATTTTCATTTCTCAGAAGGAAAGATAGGAGCTCCGCAACCATTAATGGCAGATTGGCCAGTACCAGGTGTTGAAAGTTAAGCTTCAAAAGCTTCAACGAAGAAACCATGGCAGAAAAGGACAAAAATGATGATGTTTGATGGAGGAGATTTTTGAAGCTAGAAAAGGCCAAAATTTGGCTAACTCTAGAAATGCTACCAAGGAGATTCAGGTAAAAGTGCCAAAAGCGCCCCTACTGGAAGAAGGCACCTTTGGTTCTCAGGGGCCAAGTGCAATCACTAGATCCATTTGAAACATTCATCCTCTTCGCGTTCCTGCTGGCTACCTGATAAAACAATTAGCAAGATCATCTGATACAGGAATCACCGACAAACGTCGACGGAGTACGAAGATGTTGCAGGCGAGAGTCATCCAAAATGGCAGTCTTGCATGAAAAAGGCACCCTTGCTGAAGAAAGGAACCCTTGAATGGGGTGATGAAGATGTCACTTGTTGAGAAATGTTGTCTTCGTGAATTCTATCCAGCTTCGATCCAGCTTCGCAATGAATCTGTCAGTCAACCTGCGAGACAAATCAGACAACTGCAGTAATTGATCAACTGAGCATGCAAATTGAAGATAAATCAATAAGCTTCAAGGTAAAAGCATCCCTGTTGGCTAGGGGCGCCCTTCTTTTTGAGGTACCTGATGATGTTATCAGCAACTGTTGTGTATAAGGCACTTGTTCAGCTCCCTCTCAGCCTCTCGATCAAACCAATAGCGCGTTCATCAAACCTGCCAGGCAGTTAGAGGAAGCAATCAAGCAGAAAACGACAAAGATGGAGACTGAAAGAACACTGAAAAATGTGCCAAGTATCAAGAAAAAGTGCCCTTAGTGAAGAAAGGCGCCCTTTCTTTTGGACACTCAGATGCAGTCAAATTGCTAAGTGACCCCCAGGATGATCTACTCCATTTGGATCAACCTCGACAACAAAACCGTCAGCGAAGGAATCCGACAAGGCAATCATCTGATGACGGAGATCAAACTGAGGCAGTTTGCAACATGAAATAATTGGTAAAAAAGAGCAAAAGCGCCCCTACTGGAGAAAGGTTCCCTTGCTTCTTGGGACCTAAAACTGACTTCCAGAAGCTGTGAAACCAGTCATCCTTTGCAGGACTGAGCTGGTCACCTGATGAATCGTCAAGCGAGAGTGTCTGATTCGTCAGTCAACAGAGATATCAAATGGAAGCACGAAGGGTCAAAATGGAGAAATTGAAGAACAAACATGGAAAATTGGCTAAGGCAAGAGAAAAAGCACCCTTGCTAGAGAAAGGCGCCTAGTCTTTTGGAGCCTCAAACTCAGTTTTCTGGCTTTGCATCTCCCAGGCACGTCTCTTCAGCACAGTCCTAGCTCAACAACAAATCTATTAGCAGCTGTTCAAGATCAACTAATCAACCGGGAAAGCAGATCGAACAGAGGTTCTAAATCATGAAAAAAGTGTTCAAACTCAAAAAGGGACGCCCAAAAGTCAATGAGGGATTTGTTGATTTGAGTTAGATATTTTTGGAGGCAAACTTGGCCAAACACCCCACTATTAGTGGAAATCAGCTTTTAGAACTCCAGATCAGGCCAAATAAGTCTTCAATCATGAGTTGATGCCCATACTTGATGCATTCAGGCATCAATCACTATGTATCAAGCTTGGACATCATTATTCATTGTTTGTCTTTGTAGGTTGGAGCTCAAGAACAACCATTTTCTCTCCAAGAAGTCTTTTCAAGATCTGACAGAGGGTTTTGATCGTTCATTATTTTTGAAGATCGACAGCACAAAAGAATGATTTCTTAGGGGTTGCATCTAGAAGCATATTTTTACAAGAAGGCAGAAAATAACTTCCAATCTTCCTCTTGTCTTCTTCCTCTCTTCTGTCTTAAACTTCTTGCATGTCACAAAAAACAACAGGATATCACAGATCTGGCCAACTGGGTATGATCAATATAGTTTTCCAGCAAAACCCATCTCTTCAGATTTTCCAGAAACAACAAACTTGCTGCCCCTATTTTTAGGGATTTTTCCGAAAAAGTTACAAATTCAAAATCCAACGAACTGAGTTTGTTCAATATTAAAGCACGAACAATACCCATGTGTCAGAATTTTTCTAAAAAAGTACTTCTTGGCGGATGGCTATTTTTAGGGGTTTTTAGAAGTTGTTTGAACATATCCATGTTTATAGTTAGCAGTCAAGTTTTTCAATGTATAGTCGAATGCGAAAGGTAGTCATTCCAAACACAGAGCCGCCACTGGTTACTACCACATTACCTTCCACATTCCATACTAACTAGGCTGGATGATGTGGCTAAACAGAAGACTGAAGCACCAAGAGATAGTCAACGACTGGTCAAAGGAGTTGTTGACTCAAGATGATTAGGTGTCAGACACCTAGTTGGGACGTCCTACCCTCCAAATGGCATTTATGGCACTTAAAGTTGACTTGATGCCTCATTCCAAGTCAACTCAAAATAGCATTAAATGTGACTGGAGTTAACTTGATGCCCCTTTCCAAGTTAACTCCACGTCCCACAGATCATGCATGTCAGATCCCACTAATTAAGGATGTCTAATTTGACTTCCACGATTTATGGATCTCAGATCTCCACTAAATGTGGATGTCTATTTTGGAGATACTTTGTATTAAAGTTCACCTTTAGTTTAGTTTCAGTCAACTGAAGTAGTTTCCATTTGACTCTTTGTTTAGTTTCAATTAATTGAAGTAGATTTCTAGTTAACTGTTTGTTCCCCTTTCTTAGGAATAAATCTTGCTAATTGATTGGCAAGAACTGATTGTTAACTCAAGGAGATTTTAGGGTTGCTTACTGCTTTGAGTTCTATAAATAAGAGCCTTGGGCTCATTATTTGTTAACTTTACTTCACGATTGCAAAACGCTGAGCAATTGTTCCTTCATATTGTTCGCTTAGTATATGTTCTTGGATCATATTTTTGTAGTTAAGCACCAAGTACAGCTTGTGCTCTCTCTACTCAGATAGGTGTGTCCAATCTTTGTTCATGTATCATTGGTTTGATCATAGCATGTGTGATTGTCTCTTCGAGATAAGCTGCGGTCCCAATGTGTATTCTTTGGTGAAGTATTGAGATAATAAATTAGGAGAGTTACCATGGCTTTGATCCAAAAGTCTCAGGTTTTATCATTGTGTGTTGTGTTTAGTATTTTTTTTTCAATCTACTACTTGAAAAGGCCTTGGTGCCTCCTTGGGAATTTAGGAGATAAGATTATCGTCCTTTTGTTGTTTCTTGTAACTTACTTTTCAGCCTACACCTTGAAAAGGTCTTGGTACCTCCTTGGGAATCCTGAGATATAAGTTATTGTAAGGATTACTTGTGTGGATTTGATTTTAGTACGAATCCGGGAGTTCAGAGCCTTCAGATGCATCTTGAGAGACTGATTCGACCAAGCAATCGAACCATCCATTCTCGCTCGTATGCCCTCATGCTCTGTTAATCTTGAGGAGATAGGATATATTAAAAGCTAGTTTAGTCGTAGTTAAGATCTGCCGAAAATAGAGAAAAAGCTTAGCTATGGCTCATTGTGTTTATGCGCGCTTGTGTCCTACCGCTGAGTAAAAAAGATAGGATAGTAGTTTACTTACTTTATTCCTTTCATTTACGCAAAAATCAGCAACAAGAGGGATCTTCCCCTCCCAATTTGAAGAAGCAAACACTACAAACTTGCAATAGCTGATCGTTTCCAATAAGCACACTAGTGGTGCTAATTGAAACGCCAACATTTTTGATACACCTATGGCCTTGGGTAAGTTGGAAGAGGAAGACATAATAGATGTTGATAATCTAGACATATCCTCTTCAATTCTTTGTTTTTTTGTGCGTTCTTCATCTTTCCCACAATTGAAGAGGACTGTTCTTTCTCTAAAGCAGCTCTCATTTTTGGGGTAACACCTAGACATGGTGTAACACCTCTTAGACCCCTTGTAACACCAAGTAAATGGTCCATTTCCTTTATCAAACCTCCAGTAAAAGGTTTTTGACACTTGGTACATTTGAGACTAGTACCCTTGCGAGTCACATATTTTCATGCCTTGTTAGTTGATTTATTGGGAGCCATAATTTTATAATCTGTATGCTTCAAAAGAAAAATAATATTTAATATTTAAACATTCACTAAATTTTATGTTAAAAAAATTAAAACAGAATACAGGAATTTCTTATTTTTAACTCTAAAAAACAAAATTAAAAATAGTAAATTCCATTTTAATAAACATAAAGATACAAATTTAATATATTTTTATTTTTAACTTTCAAAACAAAATAAAAACACTAAATTTCGTATGGTGTAACACCTCTTAGACCCCTTGTAACACCAAGTAAATGGTCCATTGCCTTTATCAAACCTCCAGTAAAAGGTTTTTGACACTTGGTACATTTGAGACTAGTACCATTGCGAGTCACATATTTTCATGCCTTGTCAGTTGATTTATTGGGAGCCATAATTTTATAATCTGTATGCTTCAAAAGAAAAATAATATTTAATATTTAAACATTCACTAAATTTTATGTTAAAAAAATTAAAACAGAATATAGGAATTTCTTATTTTTAACTCTAAAATACAAAATTAAAAATAGTAAATTCCATTTTAATAAACATAAAGATACAAATTTAATATATTTTTATTTTTAACTTTCAAAACAAAATAAAAACACTAAATTTCGTATATTTGTTAAACTTAAATTAAATATGTTAAATTTTAGCATATTTTTATTTTTGTTTTTTGATCGATAAAAGTGGCTATAGAGGACCACACCCTTTTTATTAAGTATATCAGAAAAGGAATTACATTCATGGTCCTTCCACAGACATTGTAGACAACATATCCCAAAATGAAGCCCTCAAGCAAAATGGCTTCCAAGTTACAACCACCCCAAATTACATTATAGCATGCCTAGATTGCATTATAGCACACTCAAGTTGTATTAAAGTATAACTATTTACCCTAATGGCATATTTTGAATTTAATTTAAATATTTAATTTTAAATTTATTAGAATTTTATATAAATAGTTTTAAATGACATTTTAATTTATTAAATGATAATACTTAAAAACAAAAACCATAAAAATAAAATAAAATAATATTAAATTTAGTTATAATAAATGTTTAATAATTTTAGATAACAATTTAATGTAAATAAAATAATATTTCAAATAAAATTTTACAAGCATATATTATTAAAAATTCAAAATACATCTAATTGATTATAATATTATATTATATGTTTATTAATATATTTTGATTCGTATATAACTATATGTTTATATTTTTAATAATGTACTTTTAATATAGTTTAATATTATAAAAGAAAAAATAATTAAACATATAACAATTTAATATATGAAAATAATATAGAAATAAAAAAACTTAAGAATTTTTTAAACCTATATATTAGTGAGACCTACTTGGATAGTGGACTGTTGAACACACCTGGAGACTAAGAGGCGGGGGGGGAAGGGGGTGGTCAATCAATCTTATCAAAAACTTAATCCCTTCCAGAATTTAAATCTTTTAGCACAATACAACCTTCTTTATCAAATCAAAGCCTTTAAACAGAACAGTAACAGAGAATAATATAGTAGTTTGAATCTTCAGCTACTTTAGCAATCCTTAGCAATGATAGATATTGCAATTCTACTTCTAACCGAATCAACAGCAAAGAAAGATGAAGAAAAGAACACACATGCACAGAAGAACACCAAATTTACATGGAAAACCCAATGAGGGAAAAACCACGGTGAGAGTTAACTCACAATATAAAGGCTCACTGCCAAAAAGGACTTGTAGACCAAGGCACACTACCTCAATGCAAGATATAAAGGACTTGTTGAACTGAAGCAAACACATCTTTAGAAGCAAGATACAAGGACTTGATGAGATTCACTATTTCAAAGTAGGATACAAAATTTTAGAGAAAGATTACAATGTTTGTCAACATAACACTCTGCTAACTGAGGTGTTATAGCCACATAAACGAGACTCGCTCGAACTTGCCTGGATTCGACGAGTCCTGAGTCAAGTCACCCTAGACGAGTTTGGGGGGCTCAAACTCGGACTCGGTCGAGTCTGGACAAGTCCTGGCGAGACTCGCCAAGTCTGTTGGACTCGTCGGACTTGCCAAGTTCGAGCGAGTCCCATCGCTTGGACTCAGCCAGCACAATCATGTGCAAAAAACAAAAAAAAACATAAAACTTAAGTTAAATTTAGTTTTTTTTTTACTTAAATCTCCTCCACAGCCCTAAAAGCAACTTCATTTCATTTTGTTGGAAAAGTAGGAGGAGAAAAGAGAGCTGTGAGGAAAAACAAGAGAGCATTGTAAGGCAACCAGCAAGGAGGTAGATGATAAGTCCATCATCAAATCGCATTCGGTGTAAAAACCCTAGTTTCCCCTTGTTTCCAATACTGTCTGTTTTTCTGAAAGTTTTCTGAAGTTTTGATTTTTTTGTGGTTTTTGGATTTTTGCATGAAATTGAGAAATTGCAATTTTGATAATAAATAATATAAAATCTAGAGAAAATCATACATCTCCGGAAATACAAGAAACTATAGCCAATACTGATGCTTCATTTATATTTAAGCTTCGGAGACGATTACAATGAATACCCAGATACATGCAATTAGAAAAGCAATGACTATTTATTGTAAAAACCTGGAAAAATTGCAGCAAGCTGTAGGTGAATAAATCTGGTACGGCTGCAAGCAAGATGATCTTCTCCTCTCGCCAGATGTATGCTAACTGACCCAGAGATGAATGCGCCTCCTGTGATGAAGATAAAAGACCAATATGGAAGGCGTTTCTCACAAGCTGAAGAATACGTCCTTCTGCTGCTGGTACGGCCTGCTGCAAACAGTACGGCCTTCCTGACAGCAATTAATGATGTAAGTGTAAAAAAGTCTCCAGAGATCAATAGAAATAGGCGCCTGGATGAATATAGGTCTTCTGGATAAAGCCCTGAGCTAAACCTCTGAATAAAGAATGATTTGTGAAGTTCAATGATTTCCTCTGGATGAAGAAACCTCTGCTGGCAATAAATCAGGTGTTATTTCACACCCTCTGAACTGCTTCCAATGGAGATGGCTCGTTCCCCAAGGAATTTGAACTTGAAACCCTAAAGCTTCTTGCTCAGATCAAAGTTGATCAATTTCAATTCTCAATAATCACATAATGGCTCAAAACCCAATGCAAATGCTATATTCTCTTGAAAAGTGCGATTTCCACCAAAATAGGGAATCATTAAAATATTTCGAACTTCTCCTTTTAATTATTCAATAGTCTCAGCTCAAATATTTTATATTAAATTTAATCGTCAATTTGGCCCCCTCAGATGATGGCGACCCCCTCAATTAAGAATCACTTAAGTTATAATATAATATTATAACTTTATATTATAATCATCAAATAATTAATATTTAATTAATACAATTAAATATTAATATCTCCCTCGTTATTCATTCGATGACTGATCCGTCTGAAGCTGACGAACACTGAAGTGATTCTGAGCACTGCCAAATCCATACTGCTAAAAATAGCAGGGGTCCCACGCTGACTGCCAAGAACTGCTAAAAATAGCAACTTCTGCAAGAAGTCTCCGAATGAGCCCAAATGAAAGCCAACTGATCAAGAACTGCCAACTGAAGCTGAGCCAAGCTCCAATGTGACCCTCTATCCAGTCTATCAGCCTACGAGGGTCGTGTGATAGGCTAATCCTGTGCTCCGAGAGATGTCACTGAGAAGGGGACATGACATTCGGGCAGCTTCAGTACCAGAAAGAAGGTGCATTGAGAGCTCTTTACCAACGATTGGAAGGAGTTTGCATTTCATTTCAAGCCTAATCTAAGAGGTAAGCTTGATTTTTTCTTTTTTTTTTTGTGTTTTTTAAGCAAAAATTTCATTGTTTTTTTGAGTTTGCATTTATTTGTTTTACAAACCCTACTATTTTTTTGAATAAATTTAGAGACCCTACTTGTTATTGCAGCAGCTTTCATTTGCAATTCAAACCATATTTTTCACAATGTCTACAACCCCAGCTAGAAAAGACCCTACTTGGAAATATTCTGAAATCTTTCCTGGGCAGAGAAAAAAAGGCCAAACGTAAATATTGCCATGGGAGGCATAAACAGATTGAAATACCATATTGCACACATACCTGCCCATGATGCAGTGGGCTTCCCTCATGCACCTCCCGAGGCTATTCGTGAGGTGCAAGTGCAATTAGAATCATTTGAATTGCAAAAAGAAATGAAAAAGAGGCGAAGGGAGGAGTTGGCTAGCATTGGTGGTATTGGAGATGCTTCTTCCATGCCTCCATACCGTCCTAGTGCTAGTGCTTGTGTTAGTATTGGTGCTACTGGTAGTGCTAGTGCTGTCGCTACTACTAGTGGTAGTGGGAGTGTTAGCATTGGTACTTGAGTTCATAAATCTAGGATGAATTCATATTTTGTGCCATGCACTACTCCTGGTTCCCAATCATCGCTTGAGAGCATGGATTGGAACTAGGAGGCACATGATGTAGCCAAACAATCAATTGCAAACTTTTGGTACTATTGCACCATTCCCTTCCATGTAGCTAGATAATTCTTTTTTGTTTAATTGTTTTAAAATTTATAGTTTGATAATTGATTCTTAATCTCTTTGTCTCATGAATTTTTATATTTAGAATCTAGATGTATGTCGAATTCAAATTTAAAGTTACACTCTCCATTTAACAATACTTATCATTTTTAATTTATATATGACATGTTTTAGGTCTCCTTTTTGGAAAAATATGGTTGATGCCATAACTATTTGTGGGGCGGGGTTCAAAGCCCCTATTGAAGATGAATTAAAGGGCCCACTTTTGAGTCAAAAGGTGGCTGATGTAAAAGCCCAAATAGAGGAGCAATGCTTGCTATGGAGCAAGAAGGGTTGCACCATCATGACCGATGGTTGGACCGATAGGAGAAATAGGACGCTGCTCAATTTGCTAGTTTCCTCCACAGGTAATTGTACTTCCCTCAATGCATTGAATAATTTGAAATGTGAATTTGATCTAGTGATTAATATGGCTGTTTTATGTTCTTTTTAATTTATTGAATGATTGATTTTGCTTTTGTTTTAGGTGACACCGTGTTCATCAAGTCCATTGATGCTTCCGCCCATGTAAAAAATGCCACATACCTTTGTGAGGCTATAGAGGTCATAGTTGAGGTGGGCAAAGAGAATGTGGTTCAAGTGGTGACCGATAATTCAACAAATTATGTTGCTGCTGGTAAACTATTGATGGAGGGGCACCCAACCTTATTTTGGACTCCATGTGCCGCCCATTGCCTTGACCTCATATTGGAGGATCTTGGCAAGCTTCCATGGATCAAAACATGTGTGGATATGGCCAAAAATATTTACAAATTTGTATACAATCACACATGGGTCCTTTGCCTAATGAGGCGATACACGAGGTTGAGGGAGTTGGCTCGTTTTAGCATCACTAGATTTGCCACTAATTTTATCACATTACAATCCTTGATTCGGTCAAAGGAAGCTTTGAGGTGTTTGTTTGTTGGTGAGGAGTGGACTTCCTCATCCTATGCTACGACCACTGCAGGGATTGATGTGACAAATTGCATTTTTGATGAGCTAGGGTTTTGGGCATCAATAGCAGAGATTATGAAGGTAAAATTTAATTCTACATTATGTTTTTATTTTTATTCATACTTTACTTTTATTTGTTTATTTCGTTCACACTTAAGTTAATGTTTCACAATGTTTGCAGTTCATCGAGCCCTTGCTAGTTCTATGAGTTACTAATGGGGAGAAGCCTACAATGGGCTACATATATGAGGACATGGATAGGGCCAAAGAGGCCATTAGATCTGTCTATGGGAGAGTTGAGGATAAGTATCGTCCCATTTGGGAGATCATTGATAGGAGATGGCACCACCAGCTTCATAGGCCCCTCCATGCAGCCACATATTTCCTAAATCTGACCTTCCAATTCTGTTTTGATTTCCACGCAAATAATGAGGTTCTTAGTGGGCTCTACTCGGTGATAGAGCGGATGATGCATATTGTTACTACACAGACAGTCGATGAGATAGACGCCTTTACTATTGCACAAGAACTCTTTGCACGTCAAATGTGCAAAGATAGTAGGATGACATTAGAACCACGTATAAATATATTTAAGGGCATAATTTTTCTCTTTTTATATTATAATTTATTATTAAGTGTTGAACTTGAAACTTAAAAGTTGGAAATGAAATTGATTTTGTTTCTTTTTCTCATCTCAAATAGATGGTGGCATATGTTTGGTGCTAAAACAGCAAACCTTCAAAATATTGCCATTTGTGTATTAAGCCAACCATGCAGTTCTTTTGGTTGTGAGGGCAATTGGAGTATGATTGAGCACATACACTCCAAGAAGTGCAATAGACTATCCGTGGAGAGGTTGAATGATCTAGTATATGTTCATTACAACCTTCGTCTCAAACACAAGCAGATTTTTGACCATGACTCTACCCTGATCACGCTAGAGGAGGTTGATCCAGAGTCTGAGTGGATCACTGAGGCTACTGATCCAATCTTTAGTGTCGAGGACCTTGATTGGATGGACTAGGTAGATAGAGAGGCTGAGGCTATAGCCATGGCAAAGGAGGAGGCTAAAGCACGAGCAAACACAGTTGGTGTTGGTGAGAGTGGCATGGAGACACAGGAAGAGACTATGGTTGCAGCTGCTACATCATTCAGAACCCACCTTAGACGCCTTCGTAGGAAGGATGGAGGCTCCTCTATGCCATAGACTTGTAGTTATTGTTTTGATATTTCATATTTGCATGGAACATTTGATGTCATAGATTTCATATTCCATGAGTTTTGTATACATTTGACTATATTTATATATTTAAGTGTGATATTTCCTTCAGCAACTCGGCTACAATTTGATACTTATGTGATCATTGTATACTTGTGTATGTGATCAAATTTGCTTCTATTTGATGATGTTATTGTGTCTTTAAGGTTTATTTAATAAAGGGTGTATGAAACAAGTTTTAAATCCTTAAAAATCTCTAAATTTCTTGGGTTTTCATTTTGTCGAGTCTACGCTAAGTCCAGGTGCCGAGTCCCGAGTCCCGAGTCGAGTCACCCTCGTCGAGTCTGCATCGAGTCCGAGTCTCATTAATATGGTTATAGCACATCCGATTCTATCTTTTACACTTCCACACTTCTTCTGCGAGATTTTCAAATATGATCCACACTTTCTTGTTTGCACACTTGTTCACCTTGTTGCATCTGAAATGATCTTGCATTTATATCCACCGCAACACTTCAAAACTTCAATTAGGTCGGCTAGGAGGAAGATAAACAATGAATTCAACAAGTCGGTCACCAAAGCATAATGTGGTTCTATCCCGAGGATAGAGAGGACCAAAAACAAACTTATTACATCTTCCAATGTGATCCAAAACAATTCACATGCTAGCGCACATCAATCTAAGTCGGCATCAAGGAAACGTGTAGATGAAACTTGAAGCCCATAACCAGTTGGCCCAAAAACATCTAATTGAATTGACTCAATGCGGTTTTGACCAAGATAGGTTAGGACCCAAAAATATCTTAACACATCTTCAATTGTTGGCACAAATCCCCAATCACATAGCGCAAGCAAAGGAACAAGCCTTGTCAGGTAGATATCCACAAATAACCCAGAAAGCCAACACCAAAGACTCCAATTAACAACGTGCGAATCACATGGGGATGTTCCATGAACAGCCAACAACACTTCTAGAAACTTTTTTCATAAATTCATGCCACTAGCAACCACTGCAAACCAAACAAGAACATAATACTTTATCCCAAAAACACAAAATGCTCAAACATGAGATATAACATTAACAAATCAACTTGCGGACAGCTTCTACACATGAAATTGGAACTAAGATACTACACAGATGTTGAGAACACATTCACCAAGCCATAGGAGCAAAGACATCAATGCAGAGAAATGCGGAGCATTTTTGGGACCAGTTGTAACACCCAACAACATTGCCAACCTTTTGCAATTCACATAGATCTCCTCGGCAACACTGGTGACCTGAAAAGATAGGAGTGCAACATCCACAAAACATTGAATTTGAATCCTAAACTGCAAGACCATACCTTCAATAGCAGAGGAATGCAGAGCATTCTCCTAAGCAGACTTCAAGCAACTTCCTAAACTAGGAACACTTAACCAACTTGCGGAGGCCAAAAATTTCTTTCACCAACACATGCTACATCAAGAACTTAGGAGAGAGCATAAGACATACTATAGACCGTCAACAACATCTCTCCACTATCAACAACACTTCTAAACCTCATCTTAATATATCATTATGAAATCAACTTTGCTCAACTATACTCAATACTTCTTTGATTATCATCAAACAAGGCATGACATCCAACCATGAACTTCAACAACAACACGATATATGAATGTTGGCCCAAATTGAATGTTGTCAACAAGGACAATCGATGCCAACAATCTTTCTCACTTCTCAAGTGCAAACAACAATGACAACCGCAAACAATTCATCAAGTGTTGTCATCAAGTTCATCAATCACTGCCAAGCATATAACAATCTTCATCAAGTGTTGACACCAAAGACAGCCAACAATCAGTGTTGACATCAATGACAACAACTGCCAACATGGACACAATGCATGGTCTACAAATTGTTGAAATCACAAAACTTGAAGTCGTAGAAGCAGATAGAACAATCGGTTCAAAGCTCGGGCAAACCAAACACAAATAGATTTAGTGAGGGAACGGTCCTTCACGCATCGAGAAACAACAACACCGGGGGAACACGAACCACCTCCCACCCGAATAACACACACTACAACACTTCTCACAAATACTCTTTCACCAGGGAAAAGACAAATCAATTAGTAAAATGTAGAAGTCGTAGAAGCGAATCACAAAAGTGAATGGCGCCTCCCTTCCTCATGGCTCAGGCTTCAACAATTAAAACTGAAAATCAGCAGCTCCACAAGAAGATTTTTTAAAGTTACGACTCACTATTGTGGGTTTAGACCATTGAACAACAACATTTTATAAAAAAAGTACATCGCAGACCCTAAAAAATGTGTTTTGAAAACCCCAGAGGACGCTTTTTGAAAATGCTTTTTAATAAAAACCCATCCGCATTTCCGTATGAGTTTCAAGTCAAATTTCAATGAATTTCATAGAAAAGTTTGATATTCGGCGAATAATGTGAGTTAGTGGATAACAATCCAGTTGATAGAGGAGTGGGCCCCATTCCAAAGGAGCTTTTAATCTTAACTTTGTGAGCGCCTCAAATGAATGCAAGTAGAGTACTGACTAGAGGTGTTATTTTTGATCACTACTTTTGATTAGCGTACAGGCACACATTTGAACAACTAGGTCAAAGCCTTGGATTGTGCGCATAGGACTTCAAGTAAGAAAATAGTTAAAATTACAAATTCTCTACTTGGAGGGAGATTCCCTCATTATTAATATGGTCATGAAAACTAGAGAACAGATCAAATACAACAAATATTTGAAGCTGTCATTGGAAAATGGAGCATGTATCAATCTAAATCATGCAATACACTAAAAAATTCATCACATTGTAGGGCTCGATGTCCTTTCCAAGAGAATAAAACTGAAATATGCTAACCAATTTTTTCGAAGGAATAACACAAAATAACCAGCAATAGATGATATGATTAGCGTTAGCCTCAAATTAAAATCTGAACTTGAATGGAAGATACTGAAGCTTGAACTGAAGAAACTGAACTTGAAGAGTAGAACTACTCAACGTCAAGAATGTGCACTCAAGATCCCACAGAGGGCGAGGTGCTAACATATGACGGAGTCTAAAAATTGAAATTATGAACTATTAGGCGGATAACCAGCCATGAGAACAATTCCACGCTACCACCAAACAGTGGGGGGAAAAGATTACAAATTAAAGCAATTCATCCGCTGCGGCGGGCATCCACAGAACTGTGGGGATTCACCACTTAAGTGGGTACAAGATTTACAAACAATTTTAACCACACTGGCGGTAAACCATCCAGGGGACTTTAATGAGAATTAAATCAAATAGTTGCAGCAATAATAAAGGTTAGATTAGTACTACTAATCAGAACCTTACAATTTCAACATGACTGCAAATACATGAATTACAATGATAGAGAAGTGAGATATGGATATCAGAATGAATTCTAACAATGTTCTTTGCTTTCCAATGACTGAAAAAGTGATTAAACTGGAGACTGATAAATCTGATGCAAATTCCTGAGTTCTGGAAATTTAGAACAGCAAACTGGAAAACAGTAAAAAACTCATAACTCACTCATTTCACCTCCAAATTGATTGAAGTTTGTTGCAAATGCATCTCAGAAGATAGGCGACCAAACCAGGAGGGAGAAACAGCAGCAAATCGCCTTCATTTATTTCTGGCACAATTCCCAATGCAATGAAAAAGTACGGCCCCTTGAGAAAATCAATTTTGCATTATAAAATCAACAACTTCAATTTAAAATCTGATTTTTGGTGGAAGTTGGTGCCTCAAGTCAACAATCAGATTGCTCAAACACCCAAAACTGAAATAAAATCACTCCACAAGCTATGAACAGAAAATAGCTTCAGCTGTAGCAAAACCAGGAAATTCAAAACTGTAAAATTCTCCAAAATTCTCAACCTTTGTTGCTCAATCTGCTAGTCTGATGTGAGAAGCAGCAATGTTCCAACTAGGTGTTGTATTTCAAACACGAAATTGGGAAGGGGCTAGGAGGTAGCATCCTCGAAGCAATAGCAAAATGTCCATAGTCATTTTGACAGCATAACAGTAAGGTAATTGATGGATGATAATGCTGGAGCCAAGACCTTCAATAAATAAGAACTCAACAAGACTCTTCAAACGCCTGAGAAGCAGCTCAAAAGACACAAGAGACTCCTCCAATTCTCAAGACCAATCAACTTCTCAAGTGGCGTCCCAAAAGGCCTTCACAAATTGCACTTTATTCAAAATAATAAAAGTGGCGTCCACTTTCAAGATAAAGAAATATTTGAATAAAGATTAATTAATCTTTTGATGAGGGCGTACCCTTCATGGCCCCACTTTAAAACAACTTAATGTTAACTCCTTAGGCCAAGGTGGGGGTCAACAGTGAAATAGAATAAAATGCCATTAATTTAATATTTTTGCCAACTGAAGACCAAACCAAAATATAACACTGCTCCAACTGCTAAGGATTAAGAATAGACAACTGCAACTGCCACAATTAGCATTTACTAAAAATAGTAAATAATATGAATGCCACAGAAAACCAAGCCCAAGAAACCCTAATTTTCACCTCATCCCAGTCTACGGGTTCCGGAATAGACTGAAGAACTGCAAAGCTGATCACTGATGAGAAGGGGACATTACAGTCCGCCCTCCTCGAAATTGCTTGTCCCCAAGCAACTGCAAAGATGGATGCAACAAAATCTGTTCACCTTCCCACGTAGCATCTTCAATAGGCAAATTCCTCCATCTAACCAAATATTCTTTGATTGTCCTTCTTCTCAAAGAACGTTCTCTAGTGTCAAGGATCTCTTCTGGAATCAACACTAAATGACCTTCCTCATCCAATGGAGGTAATTCTGATGTAGCCACCACATTGTGTCCAATTGCCTTCTTGAGGCGAGACACATGAAAAACATTATGTATTTTGCTTTCAGCTGGAAGTTCCAACTCATAAGCAACTTCACCAATCCTTTTGGTGATTTTGAAAGGACCATAAAAGCGTGGGTTCAACTTTTCTGCACCACTCTTCTTGAGAGAAGATTGTCTATATGGCTGAAGCCTCAAATAGACCATGTCCCCAACTTCAAAAGACCTTTCCACACGCTGCTGATCAGCGTATAACTTCTGCTGATTTTGAGCTTGTTGCAGATTTTCCTTAAGAGTTTTCAAGATGTCTTGGCTTTGTTGTAACATATCCAATGCTTGTGGGGCTCTACTATCACCAAACACTAGATCAACAAAGTTAGTAGCCTCATAACCATAAAGAGCCTTAAAAGGAGACATCTTAATTGACATGTGATAAGAAGAGTTATAACAATACTCTCCTAAATGAAGCCATTTAATCCAAGCTCGCTGCTGTCCTGACACATAGTTCCTTAAGTAGCCCTCTAACCACTTGTTAACAATTTCTGACTGCCCATCGGTTTGTGGGTGATAACTTGTGCTTGGAGTGAGCACTGTCCCACTCAATCTGAATATCTCCTGCCAAAAAACACTTAGGAACTTGCTGTCCCTATCACTGACAATTGTTCTAGGCAACCCATGCAAACGAAACACCTCTCTAAAAAACAACTCAGCCACTTGAGCTGCTGTAAATGAAGTGGTAACAGCAAAGAAATGAGCAAATTTCGTTAGTCTATCAACCACAACAAATATACAATCACGTCCTTGCACCTTGGGCAACCCTGTGATAAAGTCCATGGCAATACTTTCCCACTTCTGATTTGGAATAGGTAAGGGCTGAAGCAGACCAGCAGGAAAAGAGTGTTCATTTTTATTCCTTTGACAAATAGGACACTCCCTAATATAATTCAAGACTTCATCTTTCAAACCTTTCCAAGTGAATCTTTCACGAATCTGCTTATAGGTCTTGAAAATCCCTTGATGACCAGCAAGGGGAACATCATGAAAAGATTGTAGAATCTTTTTCTTAAGCTTAGATTCTTGCACTAAAAAGATTCTATCTTTGTAATAAATTAATCCATCAACCAACTTATACCTTTCATCAACCAAATGACCTTCTAACAAGCTGGTTGCAAACTGATTTTTAACATAATCAGCAGCAATTAATTCTTTCCAATCAGCTGATAACTCACAAATTGACTGCAAATGAGGTCTTCTAGAAAGAGCATCAGCAACTATATTATTTTTTCCTTTGACATATTCAATGTCAAAGTCATATGCTTGGAGTTTACTTACCCATTTTTGCTGCCTTTCATTCAATTCCTTTTGGCGCATAAAATGTTTAAGACTGTTGTGATCAGTCTTAACAACAAATTTACTTCCCACCAAATATTGACGGAATTTAGACAAAGCATGCATGATGGCAAGCATCTCTTTGTCATAAATAGAGTAAGTTTTTTCTGCCCCTCTCAACTTTCTGCTCTCGAAGACAATAGGGTGTTTGTCTTGCATTAGGACAGCTCCAACTCCTTCTCCTGAAGCATCACATTGTAATTCAAAAGGTTTTGAAAAATCCGGAAGTGCCAACACAGGACACGAACTCATGATTTGCTTAAACTTATCAAAAACCTCTTGTGCTTGCTTAGTCCAAAGAAAAGCTCCTTTCTTTGTAAGATCTGTCAAAGGTGCTGCTTGATGAGAATAACCTTTTACAAATCTTCTATAGAATCCACATAACCCTAAAAACCCTCTCAAATGAGAAATAGTCTTTGGAGTTGGCCAATCAAGAATGGCCCTTATCTTTTCTGGATCCACTTTCACACCCTTTGAGCTGATAATGTGGCCAAGGTATAAAAGTTCATCCATCCCAAACTCACACTTTGACTCTTTGGCGAATAAACATTCCGCCTCTAAAATGTTAAGCACTTCTTCCAAATGCTTAAGGTGCTCTTCCCATGACTTACTGAATATGAGAATATCGTCGAAGAAGATGAGCACAAACTTCCTCAACTGCTGTCTAAAAATCTTGTTCATACAAGATTGGAATGTGGCTGGTGCGTTTGTCAAACCAAAAGGCATGACAAGGAATTCAAAGTGCCCAAAGTGGCATCTAAACGCTGTCTTTTCAATATCCTCCTCCCTCATTCTGATTTGGTGATAGCCCGAACGAAGATCAATCTTTGAGAAGAACATTGCCCCATGGAGCTCATCAATAAGCTCATCAATCCTAGGGATAGGATATCTATTCTTGATGGTTTTCTGATTTAATGCGCGATAGTCAACACACATACGCATTGTACCATCTTTCTTTTTGACCAGCACTACTGCTGAAGCAAATGGACTCTTGCTTGGTCTAATAAAACCACTTTCCAACAGCTCCTTGATGGCTTTTTCAATTTCATCTTTCTGCCTCTTTGGATAGCGGTAAGGTGTAGTAATAACTGGTTTTGCTCCCTCTTCTAACTCAATCACATGCTCAGAACCTCTTTCAGGAGGTCTTCCAGGAGGTAAGCTTCCAAAGACTTTGCTTTTCTTTGAAAGTAAGGCTTGAATATCAGGATGATATTGCCTTTTTTCCTCAACCGGATCAGCTGGTAAAACCATACATTCAGCAGCCCATTCAACCTGATCATGGCGGATCAGCCTTTCCATCCTTTTCAAAGAAACAATTCGAGGGCCTCCATTTGACATCCCTCTTAAAACAACCTTCCTTCCATTTGACTGAAATTTCAGCTCCATGGTTTGCAAATTCAAAGTGATCTCACCAAGAGATCGCAGCCATTGTATGCCCAACACAACATCAGTGTCTCCTATACCCACCACATAAAAATCATCCTTGATTTCATGATTCCCTAATTGCAAAGATAGGTTAGGAATTCTCCTTGTGCAAGATATAGTGAAACCATCAGCAACCATTACTTTGAAACCATCAAAATCTTCAGTCTTCAAACCCTTTCTAGCAACTAGCCCTTCATCAATAAAATTGTGAGTTGCTCCGGTATCAATTAGAGCAACTATCCTTTGTGAATTTACAACTCCATGAACCCTAAAAGATTCATTCTTTTGAAAACTAGATAGTTGTGCAAAAGCACTACCATCTCCAACTTCTTCGGACTTGTCTTCTTGAATTTCTTCACCTTCACTACTTGCTGATTCGTATTGCTGATCAGACGAATCAGATTCTGATCCATAATCAGAATAGCCCTCCATTTGAACTACTTTGCCTCTTCCATAGCAACGGTGGCCTTTCACCCAAGGCTCACGACAAGTGAAGCAAACTCCATCCTTTCTAAGCTGTTCTTTGAGCTCTTCGGACAGCCTTGGTGGAAACTTCTTGGGCAGATTTGAAGAAAACTTTTTATCCTTCTTATGGCTGAATGGTTTTGAGTGAAATTTAGGCCTTGGGGCTGCCAACTCCATGCTCCTAGCTTTCTTGATAGCTTCATCTAGTGTTGGAGGATCAAATGCTTTGACCCAACCCTTCAAAGGCTCCATTAAACCTTCAGCAAAAAGTACTACAAATCTTCTTTCAGTAATGTTTGGCACCATTACTGACAACCTCTGAAAATCAGCCACATAACTTTCTAAAGATCCTTGCTGTTTCAACTGTGCCAATTCTCTAAATTTCAATTCCGGATCTTTGGTGTCAAATCTCTCAATCAGCTTATTGGTAAACTCTCCATATGTGCGAATAAGGTTATGGCCAAGAGTGACCAAACCGTGAGTCCACCATTCATGAGCTATGCCATCTAAATGCAAGGTAGCAAATTTGATAGCATCTTCTTCCGGCATAGGTCTAAGAGAGAGGTAGTTGTCTAACTTTTGCACCCATGACCTGGCTGTACACTTGTTACTACCATCAAAATGTTCCATAGTGATCTTTCCCAATGCTTGGTAAAAATCATTTCTAGGGCCTGCAGGAGGACGTTGATCATTCCTACCACCATTTCTCCGACTCCTTTGATTCATGAATTGATCAAAGGTCCATGCTCCTCTCAAGTCAAGAGGTAAAGAAACATACTCCATATAAGCTTGACGAGCATCATCAGCAAAGTTTGGAGTAGCCTCAACTGGTTGTTGCTCTTCCCTTGGTGTGAAAACGGGAAAGAGGGGTCTAGAAGATGACCCACTATGAATTGTAGTATGCTGACCTACAATTCTGTCTCTAGTATTCACCTCAGGACTGCCACTATTATTATTTCCATTTACTCCACTACTTTCTCCAGCTGAGTTATTTTGGGGCTGAATAATACTCTGAGCTGCTTGCTGATCCAACTTGGATAATAAACGGGACATCATGTCTATCATCCCGTCAAACTTCTTCTCCACTCTATCCCTCTCTTCATTATCTCTTCTTACTGAATCTGACATTATTACAGTTGTGTGATCAACCACTTCCACTGAATTATCTGAACCTTCCACTGTTTTACCAAGGTCTCTTAGAACTTCTGAGAAGGTATCTGCCTCTGGAACGAGCGGAAACTGATGCTGATTTCTGGCCTGACTTCTGGTGTATGGCCTAGTGTCTTTTTCACTCATCAGTTAACCACTGCAATTTGCCACAGGATGGCAGGGTCTTCTGCTCTGATACCACTGAAATATGCTAACCAATTTTTTCGAAGGAATAACACAAAATAACCAGCAATAGATGATATGATTAGCGTTAGCCTCAAATTAAAATCTGAACTTGAATGGAAGATACTGAAGCTTGAACTGAAGAAACTGAACTTGAAGAGTAGAACTACTCAACGTCAAGAATGTGCACTCAAGATCCCACAGAGGGCGAGGTGCTAACATATGACGGAGTCTAAAAATTGAAATTATGAACTATTAGGCGGATAACCAGCCATGAGAACAATTCCACGCTACCACCAAACAGTGGGGGGAAAAGATTACAAATTAAAGCAATTCATCCGCTGCGGCGGGCATCCACAGAACTGTGGGGATTCACCACTTAAGTGGGTACAAGATTTACAAACAATTTTAACCACACTGGCGGTAAACCATCCAGGGGACTTTAATGAGAATTAAATCAAATAGTTGCAGCAATAATAACGGTTAGATTAGTACTACTAATCAGAACCTTACAATTTCAACATGACTGCAAATAAATGAATTACAATGATAGAGAAGTGAGATATGGATATCAGAATGAATTCTAACAATGTTCTTTGCTTTCCAATGACTGAAAAAGTGATTAAACTGGAGACTGATAAATCTGATGCAAATTCCTGAGTTCTGGAAATTTAGAACAGCAAACTGGAAAACAGTAAAAAACTCATAACTCACTCATTTCACCTCCAAATTGATTGAAATTTGTTGCAAATGCATCTCAGAAGATAGGCGACCAAACCAGGAGGGAGAAACAGCAGCAAATCGCCTTCATTTATTTCTGGCACAATTCCCAATGCAATGAAAAAGTACGGCCCCTTGAGAAAATCGATTTTGCATTATAAAATCAACAACTTCAATTTAAAATCTGATTTTTGGTGGAAGTTGGCGCCTCAAGTCAACAATCAGATTGCTCAAACACCCAGAACTGAAATAAAATCACTCCACAAGCTATGAACAGAAAATAGCTTCAGCTGTAGCAAAACCAGGAAATTCAAAACTGTAAAATTCTCCAAAATTCTCAACCTTTGTTGCTCAATCTGCTAGTCTGATGTGAGAAGCAGCAATGTTCCAACTAGGTGTTGTATTTCAAACACGAAATTGGGAAGGGGCTAGGAGGTAGCATCCTCGAAGCAATAGCAAAATGTCCATAGTCATTTTGACAGCATAACAATAAGGTAATTGATGGATGATAATGCTGGAGCCAAGACCTTCAATAAATAAGAACTCAACAAGACTCTTCAAACGCCTGAGAAGCAGCTCAAAAGACACAAGAGACTCCTCCAATTCTCAAGACCAATCAACTTCTCAAGTGGCGTCCCAAAAGGCCTTCACAAATTGCACTTTATTCAAAATAATAAAAGTGGCGTCCACTTTCAAGATAAAGAAATATTTGAATAAAGATTAATTAATCTTTTGATGAGGGCGTACCCTTCATGGCCCCACTTTAAAACAACTTTATGTTAACTCCTTAGGCCAAGGTGGGGGTCAACAGTGAAATAGAATAAAATGCCATTAATTTAATATTTTTGCCAACTGAAGACCAAACCAAAATATAACACTGCTCCAACTGCTAAGGATTAAGAATAGACAACTGCAACTGCCACAATTAGCATTTACTAAAAATAGTAAATAATATGAATGCCACAGAAAACCAAGCCCAAGAAACCCTAATTTTCACCTCATCCCAGTCTACGGGTTCCGGAATAGACTGAAGAACTGCAAAGCTGATCACTGATGAGAAGGGGACATTACAAAAACCATAGTTTGCATACTCAACAAGTCGCTTAGTACTCATCAAAATTTTTGAACTGCGAGTTTTTACAGCTTGAACTTGCCAAGTATTGTTGGCGGTTTTTGATAGAACTCACTGAGTTTTTGGGTGAGTACTCATTGAATACTTAGACAGTTCAATGGATTGACCCTCCCTGCATCAGCAATGCATCAAAAAGGAAAAAAAATGTGGATTAAACACTTCAAAAACATTGTTTTTTCGCTTTCTAGGCATTGTATTTTTCCTTTTAAAAAAGTATGAAAATGCTGTTTGTTGCCCCTGAACCTGCATCAAACTCGCATTTTGTAGTGCATAAAATTTATGATTTTTCAAAAATCTTTGTTCTTTTTAAAAAATATTGTTCTTTTTCAAAAATTGAAGTACTTTTTTAAGTTGCTGAGTTCTGTTAGAAATTTCTGGCTTGTTGAGTTCCGTCAGAAATATTTGGCTTGCTGAGTACTCTCCGAGCCCGATTTTGCAAACTATGAATTATAAAACCACAAGTAGCCTTTAGGAGAACCCTCCACTTTGGATAAGATTGGCCACATCTAACCAAATTGTGAAACTAGAGTCCTTTTGGGTTTTCTTAATAGAACCTTCTATCACAATTTCCCCTATAATATGTCACAACAATTTCCCTTTGGAGTTCTTTTAGGTTCTCTACATAGAGGGAGATTCCATCCTTGCTATTAATATGGTCATGAAAACTAGAGAACAAATCAAACACAACAAATATTTGAATCTTATTGGAAAATGGAGCATATGTTAAACCATAGTTGAAAAACTTGCACTTGGCAATAACTTGACAAGCCCAAAATTTTTAAAAACTTGGGACTTGGCAAAAACTTGACAAATTTATCAAACATTTGAAAATATGTGTTCCTTTTTTAAAATTTGAGGAGTCTCAGTCATCATCCTAGACTCCTAGTAAATGTTATTTGAGCAATATTGATGTTCATCCTTCCAATGAATATCATCCATCAAGTGCAGAGTATCATAATAAATGTCATATGAGAAATATTGTTGTTCATCCTTCCAAGTTTACAATGAATATCAACCATCAAATGCAAAGTATCATGATAAATCATAAATGTCATTTGAGAAATATTGTTGTTCATCCTTCCAAGGATTATCAACCATCAAATATAGAGTATTAGAATAAATGTCATATGAGAAATGTTGCTGTTCATCCTTCCAAGGAATATCAACCATCAATCTACCACAAGCAAAGTATAGCCATGAATTGGGTAACAAGAATAATAATGATCAAAATATAATGGTAGGTCGATCTGCAAGCACTACCAAAGCTATTTTTAGTTCTTGTAGATTAGCTTACCATATTCATGCAAGGGCCGAGTAGATAAAGGAAAAAAAAATCTGTTATTGCACTTCCTGCCATGTACCCTAAGTCCCTGCAATTGTCCTCAATCGCGTCTATTGTTAGTGTTTGCAAAATGGCTTACCATATTCATGCAAGGGCTGTGCAGATAAAAGACAGAAAAACCTATATTATCATGCTTCCTGTCATGTGCCCTAAGTGTTAATGATAACATACAGCGTCGATATAATACTCCAATTGGATAAATTAAATGATAGCCAAAAAGGCTATTTAATTTATATATACTTGACACGAGTTTTGAAGAGGCTATATTTAAAGATTTGTATGAGGCCGACTTCATACATATTATATTCGATTTTTCTCCTTGGCGTAGTCTCCAATAATATTCTTGAGGCCGACATCCTTATGATTTGAAATTAATATTATTCTGGCCGACATCATTTATGATTTGTAATTGTGCTTATTCTGGCCGACCTCATGATATGAAGAGGTGCGACCTCTCTAAGTTGTATATATACAAGATCATCCGTCCTTTGCAAGATCATCAAGAAAGTGCGAATTACCTTCATGTGTAATATATCTTCTAGTGCGAATTACCTTCATGTGTAATATATCTTCTAGTGCGAATTATTTGCAAGTGTGAATTCCTTGTTAGCAGATTGCGAATCATCAAGTTTAGAGATTGCGAATTTTGTCAAGAGCGAATAAGTGCGAACTCCTTCAAGTGTGAACTGCCAAGAGAATTCTTTCAGGCGCTTCAAGAACAGATTGCGAATTGTTCCAATACAGATTGAAGGCTATCTAATGCTGAGTTGCGAATACTCTTGAAGGTCTGAATTATACTGTCTAAAAGTGAGGTCTGTATCTGTTCCTTGTATCTGATGAAGGTTCTGATTTCTGGCCTTGTGTTCGGCCTCATTGTAAAGTGAATTGTTGCCACTACTATATTAAATATAAGAGAGATCTTTGTTGCTGGGTTTTTCTCCCTCAAGTGGAGGGTTTTCCCAGGGTATCTGTTGTGTTATTGTTTCTGTTTTTGAATTATTTTCTGTGCATTTAATCTGTTCACCTAAAATTTACATGGTATCAGAGCAGGTTTGAGGATCGTGATCAGATTATTGCTAATCAGCATACCTTTTGTTGCTCACTTATCTACTTCAGTCAAGATGGTGAATGGTTTGAAGGTTGAAGATAGACTCGAAGGTGCATCTAATTTCACTTCATGGAGATTCAGGATCATGCTCACCTTGCGTGAAAATGATTTGGGTGAGTTCGTGGAGTCTAGCATTTCTGAACCTGAGGAGGAAGAAGAAAAGGAGTGGCTGAAGAAAGACATCAAAGCAATGAAGATTCTGGTTGACTCTGTCAAGGATCATATTGTTCCTATCATCTCTAAGTTGAAGACAGCAAGAGATATGCTCAAGACCTTAGAAGAGATGTACGAAGTCAACAATACTAGCCGAGCCCTTGCACTAAAGCATCAATTGCATCACGTGAAGATGTCAAAGGGAGAATCTGTTACTGCATACTTCATGAGGATTTCAAATTTGAGAGATCAGCTCTCAACGATTGGGCATATGGTTGAAGACAAGGATCTGACTATGCTTGCTCTCAATGGGCTGCCTTTGTGTTGGGAATCATACATTCAGGGAATCAGTGCAAGGTCAAAATTGCCTAAGTTTGATCGCCTAAGATCTGATTGCATTCAAGAGGAATCTAGGTTGATGGCAAGAGGCATTGGTCAAAGTTCAAGGAATGAAGATATTCATGTTCTCGCCTCCCATACTTCAAAGAAGAAAGGAAAAGAGGGAAGGAAAGGATTCTTCAAAAGGAATAGGGACAAGGGAAATGATGATGCACCTCCATCCAAGAAGAAGAGGGATATGTCCAAGATTGAATGTTTTAGGTGTGATAAGTTCGGGCACTTCGCCAAGTATTGCCCAACTAGACCTAAGCAGCAGGCCACAATTGCAGATGTTGATGATGCCTCTCCTCAAAAGGATTCAAGTGAATATTTGTTCTATTCAGCGTTATCAAGTAGTGTACCTTCCGACACCAACACTTGGATAATCGACAGTGGTGCTTCACGACACATCACCGGTTTCAAGGAGCACTTATCAAGTTTGGTGGAGAAGGAGTCTTCAGAACAAGTCATCATTGGAGATGATGCTAGCTACTCCGTGAAAGGAATTGGGACCTCTACACTTCACTTGGATTCCGGCATATCACTTCAATTGGGTAATGTTCTTTATGTTCCTGGAATCAATCGCAATCTTATTTCTATATCAGCATTGGAAGATAAAGGATATCAAGTTGCCTTTTCCAAAGGTAAAGTTTTAGTATGGATGGAGAACTCTAGCTTCAAGAATGCTCAAGTAATTGGAGTTAGACATGATAACCTCTACAAGGTTTGCACACATTCTTTACAAGCTTTGGTTCATGACTCTTCAAGTCTTTGTGATCTTTGGCATCAGAGATTGGCTCACTTGCACTTCCGTGCCCTACCTATCATGGAGAAGATGGTGACGGGCCTTCCTAAGTTCACTCAAGAGCACGAAGGCACATGCAAGGGCTGCGCATTAGGTAAGAACATAAAAGCCCCTTTTCATAGTAGAGAAAATAGATCTAAGTGTATTTTAGACCTAATTCATTCTGATTTATGTGGTCCTATGTCTGTTCCTTCTTCAAGTGGTTTCTTTTATTATGTTCTTTTCATTGATGATCACTCTAGGAAGACTTGGATTTATTTTTTGAAATCTAAAGAGTCTAAGGAAGTATTGGTTAGGTTTAAAGAGTTTAAAGCCTTGGTAGAAAATATTTCTGGTAAAAGAATAAAAGTCCTTAGATCTGACAATGGTGGAGAATACACCTCTGGTAGTTTTCAGAACTTTTGTATTGATGCAGGGATTAAGAGGGAGTTCTGTGTTCCCTATAATCCTCAACAAAATGGTGTTGCAGAAAGAAAGAACAGAACGATTGTGGAAGCAGCAAAGGCCATGATCCATGATCAAGATTTGCAAACCTTCCTATAGCAGAAGCTTCCAGGACCGCTGTATATGTTCAGAACAGAAGTCCTCATAAGATCCTGGAGAATATGACTCCAGAAGAAGCCTTTACAGGGAAGAAGCCTAAAGTCAGTCACTTGAGGATCTTTGGCTGTCCTATCTATATTCATGTTCCCAAGGAAAAGAGAACCAAGCTGGAGCCTTCTGGCAAGAAGGGGAATATTTGTGGGCTATAGTGAAAACTCAAAAGCATACAGAATCTACATTCCAGGTCAGAAGGTGATCGAGATCAGTAGGGATGTCACATTCAAGGAAGATGTTGCATTCAGGAGATCCAAGGGGATTCATATGGAGATTGATAATGAAGAATCTCCTCAGGATATGGAAGTTGACCATACTCCTGAGATTCAGAGGGAGATTCTTGAACTAAAGGAAGATCTTTGATCCAAATGGAACCCTTGGAACCTACTGATGGGCTTACTGACATTGTTATTAGAAGAAAGAGACCTCTATGGGCCAATCGCACTATGCAAGAGGCTGAAAATTTTGCAGCTCCTAGAGGCACATTCATAGAAAGCAAAAGGCCACATAAGTTCTCCGCAATATGTTGTTCTTGATGAGTCGATTATAGAACTGGTGCCTACCTTGCATTGAGAAGCATCTAGTCCAAGTTTGAGAGATATGAGATGTAGGAGTATCAATCAATTCTAAGAACGATGTTTGGGATAATATTGTTCCTAGACCCTAGGGCAAGTCCGGTGGCATCTCTAAACGGCTATTCAAGATTACACGCCACGCATGCAGCTTATTTGATATATATTTTCTGTGGCTCCGTGGTTCCCCAAAAAAGAGGGAGCTGATTATGATGAGATCTTTGCTCTGTTGCTCACACTCACTAGAACTATCATTGTTGTTGGCCGCGATCTGAGGATGGAAGATTCACCTCGATGGATGTGAAGATAGCCTTCAACGGAGTGATTGAGAAGAGGTTTATATAGAGCAACCGGATGGATTTGAGATTCATGGGAAGGAGTCTCATGCCTGGTAAAGTCGGAAGAAGGCCTTGCATGGCTTTGCATGCCCTCGCATGGCGTATCAAAGGATTGATCGACACTCATCGTTTTGGGTTTCTTGAAGAATGATGCTGATTCAAATCTCTACTCGCTGCAATCAATGGTGATGCATTAATTTTGATTTTATATGTTGACGACCGATCCCATCGAGAAGATCACCGATTCTTGAATGTAAGAAGGAATTTGACTTCGAATTTGAGATGAAGGATCTTTAATTCATGCATTACTTCCTTGGTTTAGAAGTCTCCGGCGTAAACTGTGATGGAATGATTCTGTCAAGGGAAGTACACCATTGATAATTTAAGAGATTTGGCATGATGGATTGCAACCATGTCTACACCCAAGGAGACCAATCTACATAAATTGAAGGATATCGAAGCTAGTTCAGATTTGGTGGATCCTACACTGTACAGACAGCTGATTGGATCCTTGATGTATCTAGTTAACACTAGACCTGATATTTGCTATGCAGTAAGTGCACTTAGCCAGTTTATGTGTGATCGGAGACAGATACATCTTGTTGCAAACAAACATATCCTCGAGATAATTTGGCAAAGTGGCATAGTTGGATATGGGTTGAGGTATACTGTGATGCAGACTTGGAGTTACATGGTTTCACCGATTCGATTAAGGTGTTGTAGTCACGATCGAAAGAGCACTGCTGTTGCTTCCGCCTTGGTTCTCGCTATGATTTCCTCGGTGCGCCAGAAGCAGCCATCCGTGAGCATTGAGTATTGAACCGGTGTCAGCAGCGAAGTGCGCCTTTGTATGGGCAACTCGAAGCGGGGCGGTGGCTTCGTAAGCCTTTTGGCGATTGGTTTGGACAATCAATGGAGCCTACTATCATTCATTGTGATAATCGGAGTTGTGTGAAGCTTTCTGTCAATCCTGTGTTTCATGACAGATCCAAGCATGTTGAGATCAAGTACCACTATATTAGAGATATGGTACCACGTAAGGCTATATAGTTGAGGTATATTAGCACTGATGAGCAGACGGGTAAATATTCTCTACCAAGCTCTCTCGCCAGATAAGTTTGTGTAATTCGACATATAAGCTTGGTATGGTGGAGAATCCAAACTTTGTGTCCGGAGTAAGAGTCTCAGACGCTGAGCCTCCTTGTTAATACATTTTCTTCTGAGACGGAAGAATTTGAGGTGCATGTCCTTGTTAATACATTTTCTTCTGAGACGGAAGAATTTGAGGTGCAAGTCCTTGTTAATACATTTTCTTCTGAGACGGAAGAATTTGAGGTGCAAGTCCTTGTTAATGCATTTTCCTCTGAGACGGAGGAATTTGAGGTGAAAGCCCTTGTTTCCACCCTCTGAGCTGAGTCATGGTGGATGTCATGTGTGAGACTCTATGACGTATGTTGTACTTGTGTTTCACCCTCTAAGAGAGTCATGGTGAAAGTCACGTTGAGGTGACAGCATCACGCAAGTAATGAACACTTGTACTTGCCATACTATGATTGGCATCATGTTGAGATAATTTATCTTGAGCAGCTGGAAGTATTCTCTCGAGCTGAGAGGGAGTGTTAATGATAACATACAGCGTCGATATAATACTCCATTTGGATAAATTAAATGATAGTCAAAAAGGCTATTTAATTTATATATACTTGACACGAGTTTTGAAGAGGCTATATTTAAAGATTTGTATGAGGCCGACTTCATACATATTATATTCGATTTTTCTCCTTGGCGTAATCTCCAATAATATTCTTGAGGCCGACATCCTTATGATTTGAAATTAATATTATTCTGGCCGACATCATTTATGATTTGTAATTGTGCTTATTCTGGCCAACCTCATGATATGAAGAGGTGCGACCTCTCTAAGTTGTATATATACAAGATCATCCGTCCTTTGCAAGATCATCAAGAAAGTGCGAATTACCTTCATGTGTAATATATCTTCTAGTGCGAATTACCTTCATGTGTAATATATATTCTAGTGCGAATTATTTGCAAGTGTGAATTCCTTGTTAGCAGATTGCGAATCATCAAGTTTAGAGATTGCGAATTTTGTCAAGAGCGAATAAGTGCGAACTCCTTCAAGTGTGAACTGCCAAGAGAATTCTTTCAGGCGCTTCAAGAACAGATTGCGAATTGTTCCAATACAGATTGAAGGCTATCTAATGCTGAGTTGCGAATACTCTTGAAGGTCTGAATTATACTGTCTGAAAGTGAGGTCTGTATCTGTTCCTTGTATCTGATGAAGGTTCTGATTTCTGGCCTTGTGTTCGGCCTCATTGTAAAGTGAATTGTTGCCACTACTATATTAAATATAAGAGAGATCTTTGTTGCTGGGTTTTTCTCCCTCAAGTGGAGGGTTTTCCCAGGGTATCTGCTGTGTTATTGTTTCTGTTTTTGAATTATTTTCTGTGCATTTAATCTGTTCACCTAAAATTTACACTAAGTCACTGCAATTGTCCTAAATCATGTCCCAAAAATGCTTGAAATCACATTAACCTTTTAAGTTTGGTGGAAAAAATGATATTATACTGATTTCTGTGAGTTTTTGATGGGTTTTCATGCAAAAATGGTGATTTTTTGATGATTTTTCATGCGAAAATTACTGCGTATTTTTTAAAAGCTCAACAAGTTCTTCAGCAAGTTACTTGCTGTCGGTTCTTTCTAGAAGTTCAAATATCTTCACAATTCAATGACCAAATGAAGCAGACAAGTATTTGTTTGAAGTTTGAACCATGTCAGGACAGGACAGAGGAACAACATTTTGAAAGACTTCACACTTTTACAAAGTTAAAACATGTTTTGAAGTTTCAAATTCCTGAACTGATATTTCAGCCCTCCCGCAACCATAGTTACCGAGTTCAAAAAAAATCAATTTGTTTGGGAGGTCAACTAAATTGAGAAAAAAAAAACAGTATAATTTATATAGGAATTGAAAAGTCTGGACCAAATTGGATAAATCTAGCCGGCTGAAAAAATCTGAATCCAGTCAGTTTTGAACCAGATGTGGCCGGATTTGTTAAACTAAGACTGCAACAGAATTTCGCAACAAGGTATCTTGAGAAAGTCCTCACTTATACCTCTAGGTATTAGATATGCAAGTGAGTTCATCAGTGACTCTGTCCATGAGGTGCAATTAACTTGTCATAGACAAATTGAAGATGTGACACATGCAATTTTTTTACTTGGGGTATATCCCTTGTATTGCATGTTTATTGGTAGGTAAAAGTTCACAGGAAGGAAAGATTATTGCAGCAATATGACTTGCCTGCCAATAGTAATTATTTCTTCATCCAAAATATATTTGTTATGCCTTTTAACTTATCCTGCATCAGATTAATTTATTGATGTCTGTATGATGTGTTTGATTATTGTGGATGATTGAAAATTATAACTTCAAAAATTGTTTAACTGATATATTTCTGACAAACAGGTACTTTTCAATGATACAATATTCCATAATATACATTATGGCCGATTGTCTGCAGCAGAAGAGGAGGTTTGTTTGCAAAACGTTACAATTTCTGTTAATTTTTTTATTTGTTTTACTATGAGATTCACCTAATGTGGACGTGACACTTATTACTCTCCTTATTTATAGGTATATGATGCTGCTCGCAATGCATCAATACATGATACAATTTTACGATTTCCTGAACAATATCAAACTAAAGTAGGAGAAAGAGGGCTTAAGGTATGCAAAATTATGTTTTGGATTCTTTAACATCTAGTGTAAAGTTTTTGTTGTTTTTCCTTTGAATTGAGAATGGTGACAGTTAAATTTCATTAGACTTGGTTGATGCATTCTATTGGAATTCTGGATTGGCTATGACTACTTGTTATAAGGACTTTAATACCCATCTTTGTGTTTCCCAAGATATTCTAAGGCAACTGTAAATCATAGGCTATTTAGTGTACTTCCAGAAACACATTATGCCAAGGACTTCATCTTATTGTTCAACTAAAGCCACAAACATGTTTTTGCCAAATTCTCCATATTATTGTCATTCTAAAGCAGCATTAGCTTCTTAGATCGGTACCTTTACTGCTTGTGGAACATCCTATCTTTGCTATTCAATTGAAGCGAATATATAAATTTTAAGTCAAATTATTTACAAATTTCTACTTAGTCAACTATATTTGTGAGTGAAACTATCTGTTT
>VDFB02076350.1:0-41831 GCA_007258455.2 Sequoia sempervirens
AGTGCAAAAGAACACATGCAAGCATTTAAAGATGCAACAGTAAAAGCCCAAATAAAACATCAAGATGTAATCTATAGGTTATTTCCTTACTTAGAAACATGGCTTACAAGTGGTATTTGAGCTTGCTAGTTAGATCCATTACCTACTGGATAGATTTAGAAAATTCCTTTATTGATCAATTCCAAATCTATGTCGAATCGACTATTTTGTATCACCAATTTTCCACCTATTGAAAAGAGCCTAATGAACCATTACCTTTGTTCAATACAAGGTTTAAAATATTGAAAGATCCTTATGTTGTAGTAGAAGAGGTAGAAATACAATCATATCTAACAGCTCTAGACCCACTAAAAGCTCTGTTTCTATAAAGAATGTACAATGATAAAAAAACTAACATATTGATCGAGGTTGACCACCTAGATATTCAATTGCAATATTAGATAACCCCTTCACTAGGAGGTATATGGGATATTTACCTTCATTAGGGTATCCAAGAATTCCTAATCAAATTTCTAGATTAAACTAAGACATTACCAAAAACATTCCATTGATGAATACAAGGCCTGAAATGTCTAATTCGATATACATGCCCGAACCAATTAATCAAGTTCCCCCAATGCCTATGTTTCCTTGGTCCAACACTGGACCAAAATATTCTCAAGCACATGCCACAATGACGCTTAGGGGGAACTCATATTTTGAACAACATGAGGGACATAATCCTCAAGAAAATCTATTACAGTCATCGCAGATAAACCAATAAAAAAATGAAATTATTGAGCAACACTCTCATCTTTCATTCAAAAATTGAAACTCTCAAGAAAAACCTCTCACAAGTAATGAATGAGTTGACTCAATTTAGGATTACTCCCCATAGAACTAGAACCAAATTTTTTTACCAAAACCAAAGAAACTATCAAAATCAAAATAGGGGATATAATTAGAGACCTTATAATAGACAATAGCACACAAACCTAATAATGGTGGAGTCACAAATTCAAATGTTGACTAGGTAGATGAAAATCATGCCTCGTTAGCATACCTGAATTTCATGACCAATTGGTGTAGGTTTCATGACACTTGTCCTCATTTTGAGGTCAATTTCTTGCAAATGAAGAAAATGTTTAGGATAGCACAAGATGATTCACAATCCTCCCAACCTAATTCAAATAAAAATGTTGGCCATGTGAATATTTCTATGGTGTTAGATACCTTTGTGTTCCCTTTTGAAGAAGATAATGAACATGAAATGGAAGTTCATGATGCTCAAGCGTTCCATATTACAAAAGGGATGATTTCTTGAGGAAACAAAATATGAGACCTTTCACAACCTCTACTCTTAATAACAGTTTGAATCCACCTAAACCTAAGACAATAAAAAACCCTCAATCACCCAAGGGATTAGTAGAAGACTAGGTTATAAACAATCCTACTTTTTCTGCCAAGCCTCAATTCCAAAATGAAATAAGCTATGACATAAGTGAGGAATTGAAGAAGACTAGGTCCAATATGTCTTTCTTCAATGTATTATAGAATTGCCCCAGTCAACAGGAAGCTTTGATTAGTTTCCTAAACAAAATAGGTCAATCCAAAGATAATGTTAAATTAACAATAACAACTAACATGAATTCGATCATGTACTGAGGGAAGATTGATACTCTCCCTTTCCTACTCAACATCAAGATATTTCAGAAAAACCTACACAGTTTCCTAGTTGACTTTGATGCTTCAAGAAATGTAATTGCAGACTCTATTTGCAAGAATTTAGGGATGAAGCCAACTAAAACTCATAAGAAGTCATAAAATTTGAAAAAAATAGAAGTGTGTGTGGTAGGTGAGTTAAAAGATGGGTTCATTTAGTTGGCATCAGACCCTAAGATTTAACAACACATTGGCATCCAAGTAGTAGAAATACCAGAAGTATATAAAATACTTTTGAGTATGGATTGGTCCAAGAGCCTACACAGTTATTTTGCAATTGATTTCTCCCATTTATGGCTCCCATGGAGAGGAAACCATAACCAAATAAGAATTGAAAGTGAGACATGAGTAAAACATATGATGACTGAATACAACCATTCTAATGAATTTGTGTATGTAGAGACTGAAGTAGGAGTTTATAGAGTTGACGAAATCATGACTATCATGACAATTACTGGTAATCAAATCATTCAACATGTAGGTAACCATGATTATAACTCCTTAGTTAATCAATTCTTATTAGCATGAAGGGTGACCCAAGACACAATTTTCTTAGGAGAATGGGAAAACCTACTAGAACTACTACTTCCCAACTGGTGTAGCATACCCAAATCATTTAGAGTTCACATGTTAGCCTTGCCTAGATGTCTTGAATGAAGTAATTAAGAAGTTCAATCCCTTCCTGATCAATCACATACTAGAGGAGGGAAAATCATCATCACTAGATTCCAACACTCATACCCTCCCTATAGACTTAGATAAGGTTTAAATCTTTCCAAAACAGCCTAATCTTGCTTAGGACCCTCTAGTCAAATCTAAAATAGGTTTAGATAATTTCAAGGAAGCTTTATAGGTCCACCTTCCGCTTTTAAGAGAATAGCCTGAAGGATCTAATGAAATCAAAACTGATATTGTCAAAAAAACTTAAAAGTTGAACCTATAAATAGCTCCACGATTGCAACCAAAAATCAATGATAGAAGGGGATGGTTCAACCAAAAAGCATCTATGGATATTGTGATTTGATGGATCACAATAAAATCAAGGAAGTGGGGTTGGAGTTGAACTGGTCATTCCCAACAAGAAAAATTACTTTGCCTCTTACAAGTTGTAGTTTTTGTGCACTAATAATGTGGCAGAATATAAAACATTGATCAGAGGACTTCTATTTGCATGCTAGAAGAAGGAAAAATGCCTCAAAGTGCAAGGTGATTTGGAATTGGTGGTTAAAAAAGTAAGAATCCAATACACATGTCATGATAAAAGGTTGGAAGCGTACTGAAACAAAATATGGAGCTTAATTAAAGACTTTGACGTGTGTGATATTAAGTTGATCCTCATGGAAATAAATCAATTTGTGGAAGTATTAGCAGCTACTGTAAGCACCTTGGAACCCATGAAGAAATCCAAACTAAAGAGGTTTCTTAGCAAGGTAGGAGTCTTTAACTAACAAATCATTAACAAATTTGAGAGATATTTTAAAGAATGAGATCAAGAGGGTATTATCAATCTAAGAATTAATATTATTCCAAAAGGGATGGTTTCCTTGGAGAAAATATTTGATTTGGATTCTAGGGCTAGAGATAAATTATCCATTGATGTTGATGGAGGTAAATATGAAACCTATAATCTAGTAGACTCAGGCCTAGAAAAGAAAAATTTCATAGGAAAGACTTTCTCGAAAGATGTTAGGGAGATTAAATCACTAAAGGAGTATATTGATATAATTGCATGGGGATACAAAGATCTCAAAGCTTTTGGAACTTCTGATATAACGCATACCATCCCACTCAAACCCCAAGTCAAGCCATTCCACTTGGGTAGCTAATATGGTTTTCGTAATGAAAAATAATTGGGAGATTAGATTGTGTGTTGACTTTAGGAATTTGAATAGGGATTCAAAAAAAGATAACTATGCTTTTCCATCACTTGATGAAGTACTGCATATTTTTAATGGATCACAAATGATGTCTTTTCTAGATGGATATTCAAAATATAATTAGATTTTGGTGAAGTATGAAGATAGGATGAAAAAAATTTCATGACTAAGTGAGGAAAATTTTGTTATAAGAGGATTCCATTTAGACTAATTACCCTAGGAGCCACGTTTCAATGTGCAATGGATGTGGCATTTAAAGAATTGCTTGGGAAATGTATCATCATATACATGGACAGTCTCACAGTTTTCTCAAAAGGTAGGATTAACCACTCCTTTGATTTGATGAAAGTGTTTGAAAGGTGTAGGAGGTATGGTGTGTCATTGAATCCAAAGAAGTGTGTTTTCAAAGTTTCTGAGGGTAAGCTATTAGGACACAATTTTGAGAAGCGCATCTCCATTGATCACGAGAGAGTAGAATCCATTATACAACTACCCATGCCCAAAAGTAAGAAAGAAATGATATCATTCTTCAACAAGATCAATTTTGTGTGAAAATTCATAACTAAGTTTCCTAAGATAGTTAAACCCATTAATAAAATGATGAAGAAGGATGCTAAGATAGAGTGAAGTAATGAAGCCATGGAAACCTTCTCGCAGATCAAACAATCCATTTTAGAAGCACCAGTTTTGATTAGTCTACACTATCTAAATCCTTTATTTATTCATTTGTATCAAAACACTCTTGTGCAACAGTCCTAACATGGAGAAAAGAGGAAGGGGATGAATGAACAATCTCTTTATGAGTTCCCTTTCAAGAATGCTGAAATCAAATATCCCCCTTTGGAAAAGCAAGTATTCAATTTGGTAAGAGTTGTGAATTTTTTTTGACATTACATCCTATGTAGCAAGGTCACAATGGTCATCCCAAACTCTACTATGAAATCATTACTGATGCAGAATGAACTTGGGGATAGATGAGGGAAATGGATGGCTATATTACAAGAATTCAATCTCTATATCTAGTCAATGAAATTATTTTGAGTACAAGGGATATCACGAGTGATGGCTAAGGTGGATTCCCACATCAACTTTCAACAATACACTGTGTAGTCCTTCACCAAAGAACCTTGGTACATACTGATCTAATTTTATTTCTATTGAATAACAAACATCCTGAAGGTTTGAGTTTGGTGCAGTCATGGTAGGAGGGTTCCAAAAGGAATAGTCTGAACCATGCAACAATGAGTCAACATAGCAGAAATAACACAATGAATTGATAAGTGAACATGATATCTCATTGAATTAATAATCTTACATGTTACATAGGTCACAAGGGAAAATATATAGGGATCACAGGCTTGCCACAAAGGCTTCCAACAATACAATTGGCCAACATTCCTTATTACATGCCCTTGGAGGGTTTATGCGAAAAATGTAATGATCCTAAAACATCTAACTTAGAACTTATATCTAAATGCCTCCTAAATGATTACAAATGCTTATAAATATGATTTTTAAGCTCCAATATATGTCCATGTTAGCCACAAGGGTTAATAACCCAATAAATGATCATATATGAATGTTGGCCACAAAACATGAAGAGATAACTCCATGCAAAAAGATATGACTTGTGAATCTCCAATATAGGTCCCAATGAACCCAAGATTTTTTGTATGATGTCCCATTAAGCTCTGCATGATTTTGAATAGATCTGCACTAAGAAACTAGACCAGGTCTGCCCCAAATGCTCTGACTAGTAACATAGTGAAATTATGAGAGCAATAACTTCTAGTAGACAAATGGAAATGACATAAAATCTAGATATGTGGTAGATTTCAATGTGTAGATGCTATATCTTGCTCTGTGAGCTAAGAAACAATAATGTGGTACAATGTGGAATGAACTACTAAAACTGCCACTGAATGCAAGGCAAGAAAAGAACTATTTTTGGTTGACACATGTTTTATTTACAACCAGGGATGCTCCTACATTAGGCACCCAAGGTTGGAAGAAAAGTGATTCCCTCACTTTCTAAGGCTAAGAGGAAAACCAAGATGGTCCACCTCAGCCTGAGAAATCCATGAAGAATCCCCCATTGGTCTGCCTTTCCACTTCACAAGATATTCTTTGTACTGCTTGTTCTTAGTGCTCCTTTTGATTTTGGGATCCAAAATATGCTCAATCTCCTCCTTTTTGATGTGGTAATTGCTCCTTCAAATCCACTTCCTCAATACTATCAATTGTTTGTCCTTCATGAAACTCATATATGTCTACAAAATTGAAAATAGGTGATATACCCAATGTCTCTACTAACTCCACTTCATATGCATTGCCACAATCAAACTTCCTAAGTATCTTACACAGTCCAAACTTCCTAATCTTCAACTTATTGTATGTACCAACTGGAATGGTCCCCTTTCTCAAATATACCATCACTTCATCTGCAAGGAAAAGTTCCTTATGTCTCTGGTGTTCATCTTCCTTCCCCTTATACTTAGCATTTATGTCTTCTAAATTATTTTGGCCTTGATTATGTAATGTCTCCATGTAATCTACAAACTCTTCTACCTCCACACCCCTTTTATTATCCATAGTGATGTCTCCTAATTTTGTAACTCCCCTAGGATTTACTCTGGTAATAATCTAAAATAGTTTCTTCCTTGTACTCTGGTTCATTGAATCATTATATGGAAACTCTTCCTGTGGTAAAATTATATCCCAAATTCCTACCTTATCTCCAACCAAACAACTCAAAAAGTTACCCAAAATTTTGTTCACTAGCTCTATCTGTCCATCCATTTGTGGGTGATATGTTGAACTAAACTTCAAATCTTTCTTCATCTTCTTCCATAATGTCCTCCAAAATTATCCAATGAATTTAGTGTCTATGTTTGAAACAATACTCCTAGGTAATCCATGCAATCTCACATTCTCCTTGAAAAATAAGTTAGCAGCATGCACAAAATCATTAGTCTTCTTACAAGGAATAAAATGTGTCATTTTAGATGATCTGTCCACTACTACTAATATATAATCATAACCTCTATGTGTTCTTGGTAATCCCAAAATGAAATCCGTGCTCGAATCTTCCCAAGTTATCTTCGGTACTGTCCAAGGTTTATACTATCCAGTAGTTTGACTACTCCCTTTAGCAACTTGGAAAATTCTGCAACTTTGAACATACTTCCTTACATCCTTATATATCTATGGCCAAAAATAGTGTTCACTCACCAAAGCTACCATCTTATCCACTCCAAAATTCCCTGCTAAACTTCCACTATGTTTCTCTTTGATCAAATTCTCCCTCATTGAACTCCTCAGTATATACAAATAATTTTCATTGAATAACATACCTTCTTGAATGAAATAGTCCAACCATTGGCTCCATTCTGTCACTATTGGTTCTTTACATGCTCTCTATGCTTCACCAAAATCTACATCACTTTCATACATATGTTTTAATTCCTCAAATCGCGAAACTTGCACTCTCATCTATGTCAACAAATTGCTCCTGCTCAATGCATCTACAACTTTGTTTGACTTACCACTCTTATGTTTCAATGAAAATGTATAACTCTACAAAACTTATCCCATCTCATATGTCTTTGATTCAACTTTCCCTGACTATTTATGTACCGCAAAGCTTGATGATCCATATACAACACAAATTCCTTAGGTAACAAGAAATGTCTCCACTTTTTCAAGGCTTGAATTATGGCATAAATTCTTGAACAAAAACTAAGTATCTTCTTTTGGAATTATTCAAATTCCCACTAATATAAGCTACATGCATTCCTTCTTGACTCAACACTACTCCAATTGCATTTCCAATTGCATCACAATCAACTTGAAATGCCTTGTCAAAATCCGGTAATGCTAATACTGGTTGCTCTATCACCTTTTTCTTCAACAATTCAAAGCTCTTTTGTGGTCCAAATGTCCACTTGAAATCCTTCTTATCTCCTCTCATTGTATCTGTCCTGGGGGTACAAACACTATTAAAATTTTTGATAAACTTCCAATAGAAACTAGCTAATCCATGGAATGATCTGAATTTTGAAATTTTTACCGGTGTAGGCCAATCTAAAATTGCTTTCACTTTCTTCAGATCCATCTTCAATCCTTAAGCAAAAATGACAAATCCCAAGTATACCAACTTTGTCTTCATGAAACTACACTTCTTGATATTAATCAACAACTTCTCTTCTCTCAACCTTTGTAATACTTTCTGGATGTGCCACAAATGGTCTTCTCTAGTCTTATTAAAAATCAAAATATCATCCAAGTAAACAATGAAAAATTTACCCAATAATTTCTTCAATACCTCATTCATCAGTCTCATGAAAGTGCTCAGTGCATTGGCCAATCCAAAAGGAATTGCTAACCACTCATACAGTCCTTCATTATTATTAAATTTAGTCTTCGATTCATCTCCTTTGATCATGATCTAATGATATCCACTCTTGAGATCAATCTTTGTGAAATACTTTGCTCCACTCAAATAGTCCATAATGTCATCCATCTTTGGAAATGGGAATCTATACTTGATATTGATCTTATTGATTTCTCTTGAATCTATACACATTCTCCACTCTCCATCTTTATTTGGTGCAAGTACAAAAGGTACCACACATGGGATCAAACTTTCTATGATTAATCTTTTCCTCATCAACTCTTGTATCTATTGGTTCAACTTTGCACTCTTTTGGAAAAATTGATCTCGGTATAATATCTATATGATGTTTGATACTCTGTACTAGAGGAAGTCCCTCTAGTACATTCTTTGACATGATATCTTCATACTTTGTCAACAATTTAGATACTTCTTATCCTTTTGCAGTGGGATTTTCCACCCTCAGCTTACCACCAATCCTCAAAATCAATGCATAACACAGGTTCTCGTCCCTCAATTCATCTAGAAATTTCCTCCCATCTACCAAACATTGTCTCGCAATGCCACAAAATTCAGTCTTCTCCTCTTCCTCCAAAGGTATCAACTTGATTCATTTTCCATTTGATGTAATAGTATAAATATTCCTTCTTCCATCATGAATTGCTCTGTTATCATATTGCCATGGTCTTCCTAATAGTAAATGACACACATCCATAGGCATAATATCACGCAACACTTCATCCCTATGTGATCCAATATGAAATTTCACCAAACATTGTTCATTCACCAATATCTTATGCTCATCTTGAATCCATGCTATCCTACAAGGGTTTGGATGTTTCAATCTCTTCAAATTCAATTTGGTTACCATATCCTCTAAAAATAGATTATCAGTACTACCACTAGATCAATGATAACTTTAGATACCTTTCCTCTAGATTTACATTTGGTTTTGAATAGACCTTTCCTTTGTGGTGGTTATTCAATCACTTCATGCATTAAAGCTCTTCTCATCACCAATGATCCACCTTTCTCAAGTTTTCCAATTGAATTAGGGGATTCATGTTCTTCCTCCACATAAGTTGTTTTTTTGGTATGCTCAAGTTTCTGTTTGATACTTCTTTTATGGCACTTGAATGCTCTATGTCCTCCTCCACACTTGAAATATGATCCTCTAAATGGTATTCTCTCATATCTTCCTTCATCTCTTTGGTATCCATCATTGCAGTAGGAATTATGACCTCCTCTATTACTGGGGTAGAAATTTCAATCTTCTCTTCATTTGTGGTATGATTTAGTATCATTTTCTTCACTCCAGTAGGGTTTTGGATATTTGTTCTACTCCACATAGGATCTTCTTTCTCTAGAATAGGGTCCACTCTTTTGGAATCTTCCTCTTGAACTCGTTTGTCTTTGTTCAAACTTTTTGTTAAGCTTCTCTTCCTTTTCTAATGCAAACTGGTATGCTTCTTCAACATATGTCATCTTTACTAAACTCAATTGATTTTGAATATTTTTTTGTATTCCATTGATATATCTTGCAACATTTTTTGGATTTCTTTACTGTAACTAGTTCTAATTATCATCTTGTAGAATTCTTCAATTACAGATCTTTCCTTTTGTCGCAGGTTCTATAATCTCTTCAACAATTCAAGTTCATAATTTGTTGGTATGAATTGATTCTTCAACTTCGTCACCATTCTGTCCCATTTGATGATTCTTTCTTTACCTCTTTTATTTCAATTTAATGGAACTTCTTTCCACCATAATGCAACATGACCTTTGAGATTTGTTTTCACAAATCTGACTCTTTTTGAATCTTCAATTTCTTCATATTCAAAATATTCTTCCATCTCATTAATCCAATCAATAAAATCAATTTTGAATTTCAATTGTAGGTCTTTTCACAATCTTTGAGATTGCTTTCAACATATTTACTTGATCTTTTTCTTCTTCTTCTTCACCTAGGGTTTCTACAAATTGATTTGTATGTTTTGCTTCATCATCACTTTCATCATTATTCTGAGGGTTTTGGCCTTACCTTTGATCTTATTCAACAACATGTAACCTAACTCGCATCTTGTGCATCATCTCCAACATTTCATCCTTTCTTCCAACAACATTTTCCATAGCAGGCACTCTCCTTGGCGGTATATCTCCCATTGAATTGGTGCAACTTCCTCAATTTAGCAATCTAGCTACAAGGGTTTCAATTGCCTCACAATCGATGATTGGTTGAAAAAAAATGTAGTATGCCTTAGTTCGATGATCTGTTCACCTCAAAGAATGCCTTTAGGAATCAAAACTTGCTCTTATACCACTTGGTATAGTCATGGTAGGATCCTTAACTATTTTTTATTGTTGCTAAATCTTTGGGCCATACTATTCAAAGACAACTTGTTAATTAAAAGATGAAAGGATTTTGTGTTGCTTCATCCCTCCCTCTTGCTTCACACCAACAATTTGTTGATGACATTGTACTTCTTGGGGATACTTCTATCTTGGAATTGAGATAATGGAAAGAGGTTCTTGATAAATATGCTAGAGTCTCAGTCCAATAAATCAATTACCAAAAGAGCATAATCTATTTATTTAACACTAGCTAGACTATAAAAGAGAAAGTAATAAATATTATTGGCTGCCAGGAAGCTGATCTGTTGGCTACCTATCTTGGCTTACCTTTAATCACAAGAAAACCTCATAATAATTACTAGAATTATATTGTTGAAAAGATTCAAAAGAAGTTGGTTGGCTAGAAAGGTAAGTTGCTAAGTTTTGTTTGGAAAGTTCAACTTTTAAAAGTATCCTTACAAAACATTCTAGTTTACTATCTCTCTCTCTCTTTAACATTCCTACCTTCATTGTTGAGAAGATTGAAATGATACAAACAATTTTTTATGGTTAGGTGTGGAAGAGAGGAAAATAATGGTGCTTGTTAGATGGGCTACTATCTGCACTCTAAAGAGAGATGGTGGCTTGGGTATAAGAAGAATAAAAATGTTAAATCAAACTCTTGTGGAAAAATGGGATGGTTTTCTTTGGAAGGAGAAAAGGATTAGGTACAAATTCTATGGGCTAAGTACTTGGGAAATAAGGATCTTTGCTGCTTCCTCAGGAAAAAGAATCTCCGCTATGGTTCAATTTTATGGAATAACCTGTTAAAGATCAAAGGTACTTTAATAAAAGGAGGGAAATTGAGAATTGGAAATGGTCACATAACTGACTTATGGGAAGATTCTTGGACTACCTGTGCTCCCTTGTTAGCTAACAAAAATCTCCAACAAATTAGAATCAAATTGAAAAGAAATATTGGAAAAAGGGTCTCCAATTATATAAATTGGGAAGGTTTGAAGTCAAAGTGGATAGACTTTAAGAACTATTTAAATAATGATATTCTTAGGGGAGGTAGATAACATAATTGGGATGTTGCATTGGATTCCCTCTTGTGATAGATTGGCGATCTTGAGTTGTTCTTGATAAATAGGGATAATGAGTGGATATGGACAAAAAACATTCTAGGAGATTTTATTTTAAATCTGTGTATGAGATTATGGAATCCCAGCTATTCCAAATGGGGAGTTTTAACTAGAAAATGGTGTGGAGCAAGAATTCAATTCCCAAGATTAATTATTTTTGGTGGAATGTGATGCATGGAAAGATCCTCACAATTGAAAATCTTAAGAAAAGGGGATGGTATCTTGTGAACAAATTCTATCTTTGTAATGAAGAGGAAGAAACCATTATGCACCTATTGTTTCAAGTCTTTATGCTCAATAAGTGTTGTCTTTTTTCCTAAAGAATCTGATGATTGAATGGGTATTTCCTTCACTGGTAAAAATGTTTATTGATTGTTGGAGTATTTGTCCCTACTCACACAATATTATTATTGAACTTTGGAGGCAAGTTCCCCTGTTCCTCACCTAGGGATTGTGGAAAGAGAGGAACAATAGAGTTTTTAGGAATATAGCAAAGAATAGTAAAGAGCTATGCATGTCTATCAGGAAATAGATTTGAGAAAACATTGAAAGTTGTAAGCATGCTCCTTCAAAGAAATTTCCATCATACCAAGAGATGTGAATTAAGAAACTATGGGGAATATCTCATGATCATAGTAATGTCAACTGGGTCAAACAACTTATTAGAAAAAAACACTATTTGGATTCCCCTAGACCCGGGATGGATTAAATGTAACTATGATGGGTGTTCTAAAGGGAATCCAGGCTTGGTGGAGGTGGGTGGAATAGTTATAAATCATTAAGGTATTTATGTTTTTGGATACAACAAAGGCCTAGGTACAACAACTAACAACTTGGTTGAGGCTTATGCGGTGTGGGCTAGAATAAGTTATCTAAAAGATAAAGGCTACACTAAAGTTATGGTGGAAGGCAATTCCAAGTTAATTATTGACTATTTGAACAATAAGGTTGATGTTCCATGAGAGTTAAAAGACATATTGGATGATTGTAAACATATGATACAATCCTTTCAGTGTTGCAAGATTATCCATATTTATAAGGAAGGCAACAGGGCAGCCAATGCAATGGTAAATTTTGGCCTAAGATATTTGGATTGGGAATATTGGACTTTTCCCAATTGTCAAATAAAATTAAGAAAATAATATCTAAGGATAAATTGGGGGGTTTAATTAATTCATCGTGTATAGAAAGAACGTAATTAAGATGAGGGGTGGGCAGTGTTGTCCAACTATCATGTTAATCACTTTCTTTCTTATGTGGCAATTGGGCAAGTTGAAAAGACAAAATTTGATGTACTCTATTTATGGCAGTTGTACGCTAAAACTAAAATATTTAAAGAGATTGGATGAAAGGATAGGCCCATTTGGAAGCCTTAGGTGATAATGAAAGAAGAGTGAAAGTGGTAATGATGATTATCACCCACATTTATAAAAATATTATGAAGGATTTGAGAAAAGACATTTTAGCATGTGTTATCGCAAGTGTTAGGGAGGATAATCAAAAAAGTGTAATCATGTATCTTAAAGGTGGTGGAGCTATCATTTCCATTAAAGGTAGGTTTTGAAGATATGAGGCTAGACTTTGTAAACAACTCAAATTATTTTAAAAATATTGCTAGAAGGTTTGATTTATCATCCTTTCAACTGAAAAGCCACCGAATTCCCATTAAAACTATTTTTTTTTAATTTCCAGTTGCTTCTGTTGTAAATGAGGAAGGCCTCAAAGTGGAGTATTTACTTCTTCCAAAGGATTATCAAACCAAATAAAAGACTATGGGAGGCTCTAGAAGGAGGATTTAGTAGAGTAAATATGATTCCCTAAAGAAGAATGTGAAATTATGGGGCCTATTTGAACATGTTGATTTTACTTCGCACTTTGCGATCATGGAAGGTTATAGTGAACAAATCAGCTACAAGTTTTTGAATGCTTGGAAAGATGGAGAAGTCGAGTTGGGTCGTATTTTCTTTACTGTAAATGCTAGAAGATTTTAGAATGGCTATTCTAGGGTGTTGCCTCTACGCTCTTAAATGTATGTTATTTTTTCATGAAATTTTTTAAATTAGAGGGTCGTTTTCAATTAGTGCATGGTTATCATTTTCCCATGCTTAACCATATCAGGCACCTAGAGAAAACAAACTTACCCTTTTTCCTCCTCTCCTCCCTGAAAAAAATCCTTACCAATGTGATGTAAGTAGGGGAGGTCTTGTAAAACTTCCAACAAAAAATCAATCAAACAACAAATAATTGTCAGGTCAACAATTACTCAAACCTAATCAATCTCTTCCAAAACCCACTCTATTCCTTGTAGCACTGGGAATCAATTCAATCGGGTAATTCTCCTCAATGACCTTCTTCTAGAATAAACTCCAAACCTTTTCAAGGACCCATTTCAGTGGCCCAAAAAATATCAACAAACCACTACTAGTTATTTTGTGACAACTTATCCAAATCAACCTTTTCTCGCCTTTTAGGGCTCAAATTAGCCCTCTTTTACAAAGGGATTTACCTCTAAATGTTTGTAAACTCTCTGAAACATTGGAGAATAAATTTATATGCATCAAAACCAAAGAATCCACTATTTTTTTCAGAAATCCATCCAACAAGATGCCTAAACTCAAAACCCTCCTTTTTAGCCAAAACATTAGGGGTTTATTGAAAAACTCAATCCCCAACCATATCAAAACCTACTACCACCTCAAAAAGTTCTAAAATGGCCTGAAAATACTCATTTCACCAAGAACCAATGCTGCCCCAACACAAAACTTACTTTGGCATATCAAAACCTCCAATTTTCTCATGGAAAACACAAATTTTCAACCTAGGGCCTCATACCCAACATACTTTTAGACCTCCCCTACATTTTTCAACATTCCCTCACCATTTAAATGATCATGCATACTCATTCCACCAATTATAGTAATCACAGTGAGTGGAATGGGTCGATTTACATGTTAGAGACCTTCAAAACCCTTAATTTTGTTTACATAGGGAAAATTAGGAAAAAGATTCTAAAATTTACAAAACTTAATGGATTCCAACCAAACCACTTGGAAATGAAATTAAATTCAACTATTATTTGTTCCAATTCATTCCATGGCACTTAAGAACCTATACGGACTGTACAGAGGTCTACTACACAGGAAAAATAGTGAAAATCTGATAAGAATAGTGATTTTTCTATTGTTTATCCCTTCAAATCTCCAGAATCAACCTTCAATTGAGCTTCCACATCATATTTATAATATTTCTATTCTAAACTAACTATCTAACTTCCTCCAACTATTTTTTGAAGGGTTATGACCGTTGGTCTTCCTCTACAAGGCAATTTTTACATTTTTAGCAACTTTACATCTTTTTAGACAACTTATTCAATTTTTTGCATTTTTTGCAAATTTTACCTCATAAACACCTAGAAATAATCACATTTGACTAATTAAAATCCCAAATGGTCTCCTAGATCTTATTTTAGACAAAAAAAAAAAAAATCTAAAGCCTAGACAACAACTTCATGAATTGACAACTTTTAATCAATGGTGCTCCTACACCATACACCCCAACTTTAAAATTTTCCAAGTCTCTTGGAAAGATTAATGTGAATTTTCCTTCTTTGTACTCTTCATGCCTCTTTCCTTCTTGCATTCTTCCATCAGGTTCACTTTGTTTTTGGTTCTCACTATCCTCAACATGCTTGTCCCTGTCTTCACTTGTTTCTTGCTCCACTCAGTCATACTATTTTGTGGGGTGTCTTTTACCTTCTCCATTTGAAAATATTGTGTTATCACCTTCCTTTACACTTTTGCACTCACCTCCATCAATTTCCATCACTTCTTTCTCATTATCTTTCTTTCCATGTTTAGACCACTGTCCAATGCTTTATTTGTCTGCCTCCTTGCTACTATCAACTGTACCTTTCCATTTACTTGTCATTATCAGACCTACATCTACTCCTTTCACTGTCCTACCATCATTACAATTCACTGTACTCTTATCTATTGTCCTATCAACTTTGTAAGCCCTTTTATTAGCATCATTTGACACCCCTTTACTATATTCACACCTATAGGGCACTTGACTGTCCCAACAAGTATTCCATCACCTACTTCCTTCCTTTCCACAATCTTATCACCATTAATTTGTCCCATAGTAGACTAAGACACATTCCCTTTGATTTTCTTCTTCCACATGTAAAAATTCTCCTCACTACTAGCTACACATTCTTTTTTTTTCCTCTATCTGTTGTCCTTACTCTATCTTGACTTACATTGGTTGCCAATCCTTGACTCTTACTTTCATCCACACTCACATAATCCTTCCTTCCAATCATAATGATCTCACCATGATCTGTTTCCTCTTCATCCAATGGAGTTAAGATGAATTTCCTACCATCCTTATCAATTGTGTATGTTTTTTTCCTTCCATTGTATATGACTGACCTCAAATTGCTAGACCCTTCCTAGCAACATGTGACAACAATTCATGGGAAAGATATCACAAACAACTTTGTCTCTATATTGACCAATCTGAAACTCTATAGTAGCTTTCTCATTCATCAATATAGATTGATGATCACTAATCCAAGACACTCTATAAGGCTTCTCTAGAGGCATTCTTTGCAAATTTAACATGTCCACCATGCCACTAGACACCATATTATCAATGCATCCAAAATTAACTACTACTTTGCATACCTTATTTTTGCATTTGCAGGATGTCTTGAACAATGATCTTCTTTGAAGCAACTCTTCCTCCTTTTTTGTCTTCAAGGATTGTTTCTTCATCATCAACATCTTTCCAACTTCATCCCTTACAATCAATCTGTTTGAACTTGAACTACTTTTAGCTTCATCATCTTGAACTATTTATGCTCTTCTATCATGTTTTCTTTCTCCTCCACTTGAAGTTGAACCAAACTCCTTTGGGAACTTGTAGAAAGGGTGACCATACTTACCACATTTGTAACACTTTCCTGCAAACTCATTTGAATCTCTTCTTTGCCTAAAGTTTATTCTTCCACTTCTCCATCCACCTCTTGATTCAGGTGCTTGTTCTCTACTTTTATTAGCATCTTCATGATCTTCTTTGGACTGCCTTGTGCCTCTTCCTCTAGTCATCTTACCTTTTCCCCTTCCTTGTCTTTGTTGTCTTCTCTTGATTCTATCTTCTACCCTTATTTCCATTTGGAAACATTCTTCTATTGTCTTTGGAGGATTCAAATTGATTTCTTCTCTTATGTTCAATCTTAAACCACTCAAATACCTAACCACTCTTTCAATCTCATCTTCATTATGACCCAACCTTATGCATAATCTATGAAATTCCTCAATATATGACATTACATCCAACTCCCTTTGCTTCAAATCTTGTTATTTCATAGAAGTTTGTATGGTATGATCTGTTGGTAAAAACTAAGCCTTTACTTTTGCTACCATCCTATCCCAATAGCGTATCTTAGACTTACCTTTCTTGACCCTATCTTCTTGAAAAAAATTCCACCATGTAAGGGCTCGAACTTTCAATTTTTTCTTTGCATATTTCACCTTTTTACTATCCTCTATATCTTCAAATTCAAAAAAGTTAGAATCTAAGGCATCAATCCAAGCTGAAACCTCTTCACTATCCATCTAACCTTCATACATTGGTACTTCAACCTTCACTTTCTTAGTGTTGTCACCTCTTACTGCCTTTAGCATATTGATTATTCTCCTTTCATTAGGGTCTAAATCATCTTTATCATTCTGTACTTGAGGGTTTCCTTCTTCTCCTTCATCCTCTTTATCACTCTGGTCTTCATCCATTATTCCCCTTCTCTGGTTCTTCTCTAGAGCTTCTATCCTTGCTAAGGTGGCTTCTTGAGACTCTTTGTAGAGCCTTTCTTTCTATTCCAACGACTCTTTCAATTCCTTTTTCACCTTTTCCATTGCATTGTCCTTTGGAGGCATCTTCACAATCTTGCCTCTTCACCTTCCAATCACAAACTGCAACTTTCTTCTTCAAGGAACAACTTCCTCGCACTAATAGAACTTTTATGTAAGTAAGGGAGGTCTTACACCACTTCCAAAACAAAATCAATCAACAACAAAAAATTGTTAGATCAATAATTACTCAAACCTAATCAATCTCTTCCAAAACCCACTCTATTCCTTGTTGCACTGGGAATCAATTCAATCGGGTAATTCTCCTCAATGACCTTCTTCAAAACTAAACCCCAAACCTTTTCAAGGACCCATTTTAGTGGCCCAAAACATATCCACAAACCAGTACTATTTGTTTTGTGACAACTTCTCCAAATCAACCTTTTCTCGCCTTTTAGGGCTCAAATTAGCCCTCTTTTACAAAGGGAATTACCTCTAAACGTTTGAAAAGTATCTGAAACCTTGGGGAAGCAATTTATATGCATCAAAACCAAATAATTCACTATTTTTTTTCAAAAATCCATCCAACAAGATGCCTAAACTCAACCCTCCTTTTTAGCCAAAAAGCTAGGGGTTTATTGAAAAACTCAATTCCCAACCATATCAAAACCTACTACTACCTCAAATAGGTCTAAAATGGATTTGAAAAACTCATTTCACCAAGAACCAATTCTACCCCAACACAAAACTTATTTTGGCATATCAAAACCTCCAATTTTTTCATGGAAAACACAAATTTTCAACCTAGGGCCTAATGCCCAACATACTTTCAGATCTCCCCTACATTTTTCAACATTCCCTCACCATTTCAATGATTATTCAGACCCATTCCACCAATTACAGTAATCACAGTGAGTGGAATGGGCTGATTTACATGTTAGAGACCTTCAAAACCCTTAATTTTGTTTACACAGGCTCAATTAGGAAAAATATTCTAAAATTTACAAAACTTAATGGATTCCAGCCAAACCAATTGGAAATGAAATTAAATTCAACCTATTATCCATTCCAATTCATTTCATTTCACTTAATAACCTGTACAGGCCATATAGAGGTCTGCTACATAGGAAAAATAGTGAAAATCTGATAAGAACAATGATTTTTCTATTGATTATCCCTTCAAATCTCTAGAATCAACCTTCAATCGAGCTTTTACATCATATTTATAATGTTTATATTCTAAAATAACTATCTAACTTCCTCCAACTACTTTTTTAAGGGTTATGACCGTTGGTCTTCCTCTTCAAGGCAATTTTTACATTTTTAGCAACTTTACATCTTTTTAGACAACTTTTTCAATATTTTTCATTTTTTACAAATTTGACCTCCTAAAAACCTAGACATCATCAAATTTGACTAATTACAATCCCAAAGGGTCTTCTAGACCTTATTTTAGACAATAAAAAACAAAAAAACAAAATCCTAAAGCCTAGACAATAACTTCATGAATTGACAACTATTAATCAATGGTGTTCTTGCACCACAATGGTGCTAACCCTCCTTTACACCAAGGCTTGATTAGATCCATATGCAAGTACTTTATTTCCACCACCCCACAAAGAAACATTTTCCATAACTTGATTGAGAACCCCACTCCTAAAAGTTTCGTGAAAATTAAACTAATTGAAATTTGACCCCAATCCCATGTCAAAGAACCTATTAACCCTCCCCCTAATGTTATGGAAACCTTATGGTTGAAACTCCTCAAATTAACCCCTAAAAAGTGTAGTGATTCTCCCCTCTCTTTTGTTTCTAATAGGAAAAGAAAATTGTTGATTCATGAGTTGGGTGTTGACCATAACACTATAACAACTCTGGATGATAATGATAATAGCCTTGGATGTGGGTCTACTACCCCAGTGGGTTGTAGGTCTACTCGTCTGGCTTTGGTTGCATCCAAGGGGCCAGATAATAGAAAAAAATCAAAAAGTTTAGATGAAAAGAACTTGGAAGAGCCTCTAGAAAATAAAAAGGGGAAGAAGGTTGCCAAGGAGGAAAAGGATTCCTTCTCTAAAGAATGTGTGCCTTATAGTTTGGGTGAAGCTGGGTCCCTTAAGGAAGAGGTGTTGGGGTCAGAGGATGTGGAAGATTCAAGTCAAGAGGATGAAGAAGGATTTAATCAGTAGGAGGATGTGCAAGATGTGGAGGAAGATATTGGTATGGCCAAGGAAAAAGGAAAGGATACTACTGACTTAGAGGACATGGATATTAATTTGGTTACCCTTGGTAATGAATAATGCTCGAAAGATAAACAAATGGGCATGGAGAAAACAAGAATGGAAATGCTAGAAGAAAGGGTGGAGCTTCTTGAGAAAATGATGCATAAAGAAGAAAATACTAACAAGTTTCAATTTCTCAAGAATGTTGTGCTAAACATGTGCAGGGTTATGGATGTGATGATGAAAAGAGGGATGATGGCTACTATCTTGAGATAGGGTAAAATCAAGAAACAACAAAGGAAAAAAGAGAATAGGGAAGATGTTGATTTTGTAGGAAATATGGGGATCAAAGATAGCCTTGAAGATTCAATGGGGGACCTAAAGAAGGCTTGGAGCCTTATTAAGGATGCTTAATCCTCGATTCTTGTTTGTCTTGATTTTTTATGCTTGCTAATATAAGGTTTTTTGGATCTTCTGTTAGGATTTTTTGTGGTAAAGGCTTGATATGCCTGAACGATATAAATTTAAGTTTTATTTCTATTTTGGACATCATGAAATTGTTGGGTACCTTTTATAGGTTATGTTTATATAACCTTATTTTGTGGAGCAAAGATTATATGGATTGGTTAAATCTTTATTATATCCTTGATAGGTTAATATATTTTTATGTGGTTGGTATAGGTTGATGTTGGTTTTTGGTTTGTTGGGTGTGGGGAAATGGATCTTCTTTAGTTCTACTTTCTCCTTTGTTATGTTGTTTTTTCTAGTTGTTATTTCTCTTGATTGTTTTGTTGCTTCTGTAAGGGATCAAGGCCCTTTCCTTGGTTAATCAATCAAAATAATTTAAAACTTATTGGTATATGTTCATTATTTTTAGAATTTAATTTAAAAGTTTAACTATGGAAACTAGTTAGTTTTTTATTAATGATAAACAAGTTTTGAAGGGTGCCTGAAACCCTGAACAAAAAAGACAGTGGTAGTAAAGATAAGATAAATGAGTTCCCACCTAGAAACAACACAAAAAAATAGTTGATTAATAGTCCATCAACACACCATCAGTAGTCCAAAACAACCTAAAAATAAAAAATAGAAAGACAAGCCACATGACCATTAGAGCAATTCTTTAAGAATTTTAGCAGCCTCCAAATCCTTGGCCACCAACCTATCATGCATATCCATGATTTCTTCAACATCACGCACAAGGTCCTTCTCACCTTTGTTTTTTTTGCTCCTAGTATGCTCACTCGGCCCATAAACCAAATCAATAGAGTGCACATCCAAACCAACTCCCTCCCCATGAACCAAGTTCTCCTTGTCATCAAACAATCCCTTCCCAGTCAACTCCTTTTCCTTCTGATTGAGGAAAACCATACCCTCAACCATAGCCTCCAACTTATCTCTACTGATGTTAATAAGTGTGTCCAATTCCCTATGAAGCTTCCTGTTTTTCCTCTCTAGCAAAGTCAATCTTGGACCATAATCATTCTTCAAACCAAAAAGCTCATCCACCATACAACTGACATTGATGTTTAAAGATTTGGAAAGCCCCAAAAAAGAAACCTGCTCCTTCATACTACAAAGAGTGGAAATGTTACACCTGGAAATGCTATCATGAAAGGGATATCAACCCCTTTTTTAACTAGACCCGACACCTGAGAATAATCCATCACTCCCAAAAACACACCCCTGCACTACTAAGACTCAACCAGAAATTCCTCCTCATGCATCTCCTCAAAAACAAGCTTGGCCTTCCCCAAATCCTTAGAAGCAGACCCACAAGTAGAGTCTTCAAGATTGACCATTGAATTCCTCTTACCAGTAACAAGGGACCCACCAAAATTAGAATTCTCACTCTGAATATTCTTCGCCCTCTCCTAAATATTAACATCCACCACCTTAGCACGACCCTTAAGCCTCTTACCAGCAGAACCCTCCACGTTACCCTCTAAAAACTTCAACTTGTGTTTATCACATGGAGTAGCTTTCGAGGATAATGGATTAACACCACCTATCGAGGGAGTGTGGTCTAGATCAGTGGCATAGCCATCAAACTAGCCCTCTGACTCCTCCTCTAACTTTGTACCATTTGACTCCTGAATTTCTTCAATCCTACATTTTACACTTTCCTTCCCCTTCTTCTTAGAAACAAGGGGACCGAGGGGTTCTAATAATGCAATTAGCTTTAATAAACTCAACAATAAGCAACATTAAACCTTAATGCAAAAAGGGATTCCTAGAGTTTTTTTTGTAATTCACAGTACCCTCTTCCAGAGACATCAACAAGTAAAAAGGGAAAGACACTATATATCTGCCATCCAAAGTGAAGTAATGCATCAATGCCACTGGAACCTCCCACCAAATGGGTTTAATATTGGTTCTATCATAGCCCCCACAATCCAAATGAACCATTTTAGCCCTTTCCCTTTCACAAAGGAAATTTTGTCTAACAAACTACGAAATGTTCTTGTCCTTGCAGAATTTTCTACCTTCCATAGACATATCCGTGACCTCAGCAATAAACTCTTCGTTAATGGTAGTATCCCTACCAAACATACTCACCACACGGCCCTGCCAAGCATCAACAAAATCCTTAGAACCTTGGATTTAAAACCATTCATTCTCTCCATGAAAGGAGTAACACCACTAGTCTACAAGATTTCCCAAACTCTTGCATTGGCTCTCGTTTCCTCACAAGACAATGGCTTTGTTTGACACCTATCTTCTCCCATCATCAAATTTCTTGTAGAAAGAAAGAAAAACTAGAAAAAACCAAGGGAAATAGACAAAAAACCACCCAAAAATCATGTGAGGCTATTGAGGGTAGTACACAAGGAAATAATAAAGAAGACGCTAGAATAACTCAACTGAAGAAGGCCACAATTACCAATGAGCACCAGGTGTGTGAGAAGTCTAATCAAGCAACAAGCTTCATGATACCCACACAAACCTGAGAAAGAATTGGGCATAAAATTAATGAAGTTAATTAAAAATAAGGCTTCTTCACCCAATGGGAAGGATATCATCCTCCCCCAATGATCTAGCCGATGACACACCATAATTAGCCAACCAATCAGCCACTACATTAGCCTCTCTATAGGCATGAGAGATGTAAATTTCATCAAACTCGCCACATAAGAAATGACATCCAAAATAAAATTATTAATAGACCATGAGGGGGGGAGATTTTCTTAATGCAATTCACAATGTTTAATGAGTCACCTTCAATCCAAAGTTTAGAGATCCTCATATCCATAGCCAACTTGATGCTATGATAGGTAGCCACAACTTCAACAAGTGGAAACTAGTTAGTTATTAAATAAAATGTATTATATTTATTTTATTTTATTTTTAATTATTTAAAAATCACTTTATAAAAAATTAATTAGTCAAAGAGTTATTTTATTTACTTTTAATTTTATTTTTTTAAACGTAAGTAAATTTTATTGATTATAAGGGATAATTACAATCATCTACAATGCAAGAGCCATAGATTTCTAACACCAGTAAAAAAATTACAAACCCATTAGCTTCTAAGCATTGAACCATACCCAACACCAGACACCCATGAAAAGGATAAAAAACCAACCTAAATGAACTTCCCAACAGGAAACGAGCTATCCTAAAAACCAAAATCAGCTCCCAACTAGAGCCACGTATAATTTTAGAGAATAAAAAAATAGCATGTTATTTATACCCATAGACCACCAACCCTAAACTTCCTAACCACCACCTAAAAACCTTTCTTTTTTGCAAATTGATCAAACGTAGGGACCTAATCAAAATGGTTCATGGGCTCAAGCATCAACACCTTCTTGAGGAATCTTACCCCGTATGCTTCCAGTTGTTGGTGTCTAACCAAATCCATTCCTTTTAGCTCCAATAGTAGGGGATAGACTTTAGCCACCTTGTCGGGTACTTTTATTAGTAGAAGATCACAAGGTCGAGGTGCTCCACAACCTATAAATGTTTCCTATAGGATCTCGTCTAGCCCACCCAACAACTCTTTCTTGAATATTTTACAGACTATTTCCTTCGCCTTCGCTTTTGGTGTTTGGACATCAAGAATAGAGGCAAGGAATTGAGAAACAATGTGGGTGTTAACTCAAAAAGTCTCTTGGTTTGAAAATTTTCCCTTGCCCAATATCATTTTTACCTCCACCACCATATGATGATCTATCCTTAGAATTATTCGCTTTAACCACTGGTCAATTATTTCCCTGAAAGCAGTCTATCAAACTTTACAGTCTAGATGGATAGGTGTGTCAAGACCCAAGCCTATGAGTGACTCCACAAACATCTCTATGATGAACTTGGATCTTTCTGCCATTACCATAATCAAAATGCAAGACAAGAAAATGAAACCAAGCCTTTATCAAACATGTGCCACCCTTCATTATTTATGATTCTTGATTTGCCACAACTCACCACACTTACAATGCTATGTAAAAGTGTGTGTGCCACCTATTTTTCTGATCTACTACCACCCAAAGGCTAGTGTACATGATGAGGATTCATGAGACGCTAGCAAAGAGGCATTGTATCCAATTTGATCAACTACAGATTTACCACTTAATACCTTTGACAATGTCGATGAAAATGGCACGATCAACACAAGCTTTAATTAAACATCATATCGCCTAGCCACGCCAACCATGACTCATCCCAACTTGCTTGGTCATCATTTCCAAAATGATTCCCTATGAAGAGACTCCCACCCTACCTACGTGGATTGCTAGAGTTTCATGCCAAGTTTTATTGCCATGTTGCCCTAAGAAAACCCAAAATTTTCACAAAATAATATGTGGAGAGGCGCCCGCCCAGCCGCCCACTTATTTACTTTTAAAATTTATTTTAATTTATTTTATTACTATTTATCAAGTGTTATTTGAAAAAAAACCTTTTTCAAAATTTACAAATACATCTTCTATGTTAACATCTATATTTAAAACTAACTATTAAAATATTATATTATAGTATGTAATATTATTAAAATATTATATTGAAGTATATAATATTATTATAAAACCCCAATATCTATACACAGTATTTTTATTTTATTTTAAATTATTTTAAATATTATTTTGTAAAAAAAAATTAATTAAAGAGTTATTTTATTTACTTTTAGAATTATTTTAAGTTATCTTGTTTGCACTTATCACGTGTTATTTAAAAAAAAAACCTCTTGAGACTTACAAATACATAAATATTATATTATATTATATCATATTATTATAATTATATATTATGATTTTATACTATATTACATAAATATAATATATTATAATAAATATATAATATTTACTATGGTATGTAATATTTATCTAATATTAATATACAATATAATATAACATATTTAATATTGTGGGTTGATCCTGCAGTGCAATGATTAAGTTGCAAGGGCAATAGTTGGGTTGTCTAAGGTTTGAATCCCATGGTGAATAGTGGGATTTCCACAGGGAGAAAGCAGCCTTGAGGTCAACAAAGGCAACAACGATGGTGGATATAGTGGTAGGAGTAGTGGATATGGTGATGGCAACATTGGTTAATGTGGTGGTGGCAATGGTGGTTATGGAGATATCAAGGATGGTGGATATGGTTGCAAGGGCAATGGATATGGTGACGACAACAATGGTTAATGTGGTGGTGGAAGTGGTGGTTATGGAGATATTGGGGATAGTGGATATGGTGGCAGGGGCAGTGGATATGGTGATGACAACAGTGGTTAATGTGGTGGTGGCAGTGGTGGTTATGAAGATATCGGAGATGGTGGATATGGTGGTAGGGGTAGTGGATATGGTGACGACAGTAGTGGTTAAGGTGGTGGTGGAAGTGGTGGTTATGGAGATATCAAGGATGGTGGATATGGTGGCAGGGGTAGTGGATATGGTGACGACAACAATGGTTAAGGTGGTTGTGGCAATGGTGGTTATGGAGATATCGGGGATGGTGGATATGGTGGCAGGGGCAGTGGATATGGTGACGACAATGGTGGTTAATCTAGTGGTGGAAGTGGTGGTTATGCAGATATCAAGGATGTTGGATATGGTGGAAGGGGCAGTGGATATGGTGACAACAACAGGGTTAAGGTAGTAGTGGTTATGGAGATATCAGGGATGTTGGATATGGTGGTAGGGGTAGTGGATATGGTGACAACAACAATGGTTAAGGTGGTGGCAGTGGTGGTTATGGAGATATCAAGGATATGGTAACGATAGAGTGGTTAAGGTGGTGGTGGCAGTGGTGGTTATGGAGATATCGAGGATGAGGTTCCCCATATGTGGCCTCACTGGTTCATAGCTCCAGTCAAAAGCATAGGGTGCTGCCCCTTAGCAACAATTTACCGAATTATATATATATAATATAACATTTAAATATATAAAATATTATATCATAATATAAATATTAAATATAGTATATTTAAATAGTATATTATAGATTGATATAATAAATTTATATTATATAATTATATTAATATATATTATTTAAATTATACTACTATTAATATAATATAAAACTCCAATATCTATACTCAAAGTAATATATATATATATATATATATATATATATATATATTTGGTGAGTATTGTTTAAGGAAACAACTCCCTCAATTACTTAAAAAAAAAAGATACATATGCCATATGACATCAATGTAACAAATATCCAATGCCATTGACCATATCTACCATCTTGGAAAAACATTTACCTCTACGAGGCTAGGATTTTCCTCCATGAATTTCATAAAGATATTGAAGTTGTTTATGGTCACCACACCCATCTTGAATAGCCTCCAAGCCTTATGTAACATTTTTTTTTACGGTCTAGATTAAGGCTGGCTTTGGTGGGAGCACGACATCACCTATCTCAACCACCACATTGTAACATTCAATATTTTTGCAGCTTGCCCTAAGTTGGTGTACATTCTCATCCACTAAGTGTAACTGGATTTGTAAGACCAACATTCCAAGGGCTCATGAGCCTAGCCATCCCAACTTAGTACACTATTGTCTCAGATCAAATATTTCCCATATGCTCAGTTGTTCTTGAGCCTCACATGTGAATGATATGTCTGTCCTTTTCAATCACCTCACAGAGTTCCGCATTGAGTAGCTTGTCATCAAAAAATGTTTCTTCTCCTTTGTTACCCATCGACACACCAAAGTTGGCAAGGTAATTAGCACAAGTGTTGGCCTCCCTATATATGTGTGTGATAGAGTAGTTTTCCAATATTTTGAGGCCACCAACTATCCATACTAAGTATCTTCTCAACTTCTAATTTTGAATTGATTTTGTTTCAATAGCATTGACAACAATCTAAGAGTCACCTTCAATTTCCATATTTCTGATGTCCACTCTTTCACAGAGCTCCAGACCTTGGGCCAAGGCTTCCATTTCACCTTCATTGTTGGTAGCCCAACCAATGTTCCTTGCCATAATCTCGACATTTCTCCCACACATGTCTCTGATAATATGGCCTATCCCTGAGGTCCCAAGATTACCTTTCGAGGCACCATATAAATTGAGCTTGTAGCTTCCAATAGAAGGGGGAACCCATCGAGCATCGACCCTTAAGTTTTTTGTAATTAGAGGAACAATTTTTGGAGGCTTCAAGTTCAGTCATCTTTTTGGTAATTGGTTATCCCAAAATGTATAGCCCATCTTGTTTGACCTTCCACACTTTGAGTTTAACTGCCGCACATGCTTGTTTCTATTTTCTTGATTGTGGCCTCCACCGAATGTGCTTCATCCTTAAAAATCATGTCATTTCTTTCCTTCCACAAATTCCATATGATCATCACTAGCGTGATTGACCAAGCTTCATACCATACCTTTTTTTTTTTCCATTGACCAACTCCTCATAAACTCCATTAAATCATAGTGTCAGGTAGTGGACCAACCCAGGGATTGGAGCATCCAGTCCCAATAACTAGAGGCATAGCTACAATTCAACAAGAGATGGTTGGTGTTCTCCTCTTGGATGTAACACAATGGGCATCGACTGGGACCAAGTATGCCAATTGAATTTAGCCTGTCCCCAGTTAGAATGTGCTTGTGGAGTCCTATCCACATGAACATGCCTACTTTAGGTAAAATACTCTTCCTCCAACATACACCAGTTGGCCAATCAGGATTTTCTTGCCGAGTACACTATAGTTTGTAGCCGAGTTTGACTGAATATTCATCATATTTGAATCCCACCTAGATGATATCATCATCATCCTTTGATAACAATATTCTACGAGAACTTAGCAGTTCGAATAGTAATTCCTTATCTTCCTTTGGAATTTCAAAGTCTTTTGATGCAATCCAATCTATAACCAAACCCCATACATTGTCCTCCACTTTCACATAGTTCACCACTTTAGTGTATTTTCTCCTTTTCACCTCCTCTATCCACTGGAATTCACCTAAGGTTTTGATTAGTGCTTTGTGTTTGTTCCAGGAGTTAGACCAAAATTTTTCTCTTTGCCTATTTCTGACCTACCATGATAGGTGATCTATAATCAAGTCCCTACACCTCCAAATAAAATTCCAAATTACAGACCCTCCAAAGGAGTTTTCCATTCTCAGTATTTGATCTGATAATTGGTCATCCAAATATTTCTTCCTCATTATCTTGCACCATTGACTATTTGGTTTCCTATAAAATTTTCAGCATGGTTTGGCTCATAGAGCCCAATTCTAAAACACCATATGCCTAAGACCAACCCCACCATCATCTTAGCTCTGGCATGTTTGTTATTCCTTGCATAACAATGCCATTTTTTTGTTTGTTTTGGATTAAAATGGGTCCCCCTTGTTTTTGTTTGTGTTGGTGTTTTGTTTGGGTCTTAGGAGTTTTCCTTTTTCCTCCTAAGTCCTTGTTTCTCTTTGGTCTGGTGGAGGTGGATTTGGGATGGAAACCATACTCAAAAAATTGTGAAGGGTCCAAGTCTAGGTTCAGTTTCGATTCTAGCCCCGCCCTTGCCTTGTTGTTTTCTCTCTTTGTCTTTTTCATTTGTCTTGTGCTCTTGGATCCGTTTCTCCCTTGAGTTGTCTTTCATTTGCTTGTGTTTTTTTTTCGCTATGAAAAAAATTGGAACTAGACTTGGAACTTTGTAAAAGTTCTAGATCTCATTTTAGTTCTGATCCCACTCTCGCTCATTTGCATTATGTTTTTGTCATTGTTTGGTGTCTTTCCCGGGTCCAATTTTCGTTTAGGTCCCGCTTTATTTCATTCTCTTTTGTTGTTTCCCTCGTGTCGGTGTTTGCTCCTTTGTCAGGAGTGGAACTAGAATTAGAACCAAACTTGGAACTTTGTAAAAATTCCAAGTCCATTTTTGGTTCTGATTCTGCCCCCATTTCCCTTCGTTTTCTTTTTCCTACCGCGGAACCAGAACCGGATTCAGAGTTGAATAAGAGACTTGGGTAAAGTTTCTTGTTTTGTTTTGACTCAGCTTTTGCGTCTGCCCTGCCTTTGATTTCTACATTGGTTTTTTACTCATTTACGTTTTTGGTTTCACATTTGACCAACCGGATTTATTGCATTAATTACAACCTCCTTACATGCACGAAATGTTTTTTAAACCTTAATCAAGGTTAACTGGCTCATTATGTTTATTTCTTAAGTTGTTTTAGCAAACCAGAGCTTGAGTAGCTTTGAGAGGAGCAAAATTTGATTGCAGAGGCACATTGGTGAGCATATTCTTGTCTAGTTTCAACCTTTCTTTGTGGCATTTCAAGGTAGGGTCATTTTCCTGTTCTATTGGAATTTTAATTTTTTCTGTTTTGTTGGTGTTTTCATTTTTCTTGTTCATGGTGTTCTTATGCATTCATGAGACCTTTCCCATGGATTTTCACCCATTCCCTTGTTTGTTTCAAGTTTCATTTTGTCTTTCTCCTATTTTCTATTTTACTTTTTCTACTTTTCTTGTTTGTTTCTTTTGTTGTTCTGCTATCGTTTTCGTGGTGTGTCCATTATGCCATGTCTTAGTTTTTAACTATAGTTTCATTTTATGGGGTATTTTGTACTTTAAATGCTTTAAAATATGTTTGGTGATCCATTTGATCACATTCGTGTGTCGATTCAATGGTTTTCATGTCAAGTTCATGATTCCCTAATTACCTAAATTGACGAGTCATGCAAACTAGGGTTTGTGCGATGACCTTTACAATGTCGAGCCCTAAAAGTTTAAATCTCATCTTTGTCCTATTAAATGGTGAGGATAATCCCCCTTATGTAAAGTTTCCTTATGGTTTCATGTGACCCAAGTCTTAAGCTCATGTGACCATAGCTTCAAAATTTCTTTGTTTGAATGGTAAACTAGCGGAAGAGGATCTAGGAATGAACTCATCCCATAAGTGTTTTGCATGAGAGTTAATTCCCAAAATGATCCCACTTCTAATGATTGTTGACTCTGGTCTTCAATCTTGTTCTTTGGCAGAGGCAGAACCGAAGTGGGAAAATAATTTGGAACTATCAATTGGTTCTGGGTTTAGGTTTTGTTCTCATCCCATTTTTGGTCTCATTCTGATTTCGATCCCCATCCCACCTATGTTAAAAGGTTTTTTGGTCTTGATTCTTTCTTGACTCCGCTTCTAGTGGATATAAAATTTGACTATGGAGAGTTATTCAAGGAATAGAGAATGGTATGAGAGGTAATGTATGATGTAATGATTTTCACGCCTTTGTTCATCTAATCCAGGGTTGTATTGCAGGAATAAAGGATGTCAAGATCATTAGAGGAAGCTTCTCAAAGAATCTAGGTTGTAGAAAGTTCAAGATAAGGAACCAAGCCTAAAAAGATAAAAGTGGAACAACTCTCTTACACCTTGAGGTACAAGCACCAAAGTCCCACTATTACAGCCAACAAGGTGGATTCAGACTAGGCTAAAATCATTGATACAAACTTAGGGCCATTCAATTATGAGGATTTTCTTGAAGAAACATTCACAGAAGATGCAACAAGGAGAGCATAGAGAATTATTCAATCTAGGTTGGCACATGTTGCTCTCTTTCCTTTATCAGTCCAATGTCTAGAACTCCTACTTACTGCAACTGGGGCTTACAATCCCACAACTAGACAATGTGTAGACTTATAGGGGAACACCATCATTGACCTTAATTGGTAGATGATAAGGTTCATGTTTAATGCACCTACACCACAAAACCCTAGGCAACTCAATGAGACAAAGGCACTGCAATTATATAGTAACAAAAAGGAAGCCAACAGGACTCACATGAACAAAAAGTGGATGAAAGTTGAAAATAAATCCTTGACCAAGCTTCCTGATCAGCCTAAGAGATCATAGTTTAGTAAGGAGATCCATGACATAATCATGATGCTTTCCAGAGTATTTGGGAAGAGAAATTCTTCACAATTCAAGGAATGGATGTTTCCATTCATTCAAACCATTTTGGATGGTAGGTAGCAATTTGATTGGAAAATAATTTTATCAGAGTGCCTACATAACCAAATGCTCAGAGTGAGGGAGGCAAAGGGATTCTTTATGAATTCCTATGTGATATATGCAGCTGCAAGGAGAGACATTTTCCCTAGCTTGAATGTAGTTGGAGTATTGGGAGAAGGCCCTAGATAGAAGAAGGTGTTGGATGGGATAATTATGATTAGTTAACTTTGCAAACTTCTGAGTTGCATTATAGAAGAGTTAATGATGCATTTTTATATGTTATCATTAATTAGCTAACAAGAGATGTAGGGTATACGCTAAGAAGAAATGCCATGGCATTCATTGTAGAATGGGGACATTGGTACATCCAATACCCCAAGTTCACCTACTTTAGGTTGGTTGGTTTCAATGGCCATCCTCATTTACTGCCCAAATGTTGCAATAACAAAATTGTTCTGATGGAATTCATCTATTAAGCTATAGGGGTCAACCTCAAATTTTCTAATAAACATAAGCCTAGTTCCTCATAAATTTCCCATGAAGCTAGGAGAGTATAGTTGTGCACACAATGTGGCAAAAAAGGTAATTTGTGATGAATTGATCTATTTAAATTGGGCGTATATACATCTAGGAAGCATTTTGATCCCAAGCACAAGATGCAAGGTTTGCTCCCTACAGTATTTGAAAAGCATTTCAATTTGCTGGAGGATTTTTGGATGGACCTACAAGATGAGTATTATTTGAAGAGGAATTATGAAAGTTTTCCCATCCCATTAATGATTGAGTATGGGGTGAACGAAGATATTCTTGACAAATTATCAGATGATGGTGTGACCTTGGATCCTCAGTATGATGCTGACAATATAGGTACCAAAGACTTGGATCTAGTGAATTGGGATGAAGAGGAGTCCATTGACACCAATCATATTGCAAGGATAGTCCTAGATAGAAGTATCCAATGGGTGGTAATGAGGATCAAGGAGCCTGAGGCTCAACCTTCTAAAAAGAAAGACAACTCTGAAGGAGCCATTGGAGTTTTTCCCTCCCAATTATGGAGAAGATCTTGATCCAACAATTCCTACTCAAGATGTTCCTGAATCACAAGGAGAGGATTCCACAACAAAAACTGGAGGGGAGGCTTCATCTCAACTTGGTGTTTCAATAATTGTTGGAGGTGAAACCTCAACTCAACCTTCTCTTATAGAGCAACCAATTGAGGAGATGCCCACTGGAACCCTTCATAAGGGGCCTGAATCCTTTAAAGGGAAAGAGCATGAGATTGAGATCCATGATGTTGATATTGATTCAAAGGCTACCCAATTAGATAAGGAGACTATGGTGACTACACCTAATGAGGAGAATGACAATGTGGGGACAACGCATATCCTCACCCTAGAGGATCAATGGAAAATTTTTGAGGATGCTAAGAATGAAGCAGATGTCAAAGCACAAGCTAAGGCACTTGCTAGGAAACAAGAATCCTAAGCTAAATCCAAAGAAGAGGAGCTAGCAAGGAAACAAAAAGAGAAGGAGAACTTGCTGCAACAACAAAAAGAGCAAGAATTGCAGACCAAACAGGAGAGGGACAAATTGGCTATGTTGTAGAAGTTTCATGAGCTTGAAGAGGAGAAATCTCAACAAAGGAGAGAAAGAGGCCCTTGAAGCTAAATTTAAGGCTATTGAGGAAGCTCACAGGAGGAAAGAAGAAACATAACACCTGCAAAGAGAAAAGGAAGCTAAAGCATTGGCCAAGAATCTAAGGAAGCATGGGATAAGGTCAAATAGTTGGAGAAGCAGAGGGAAGATATGTTGAAAGAGAAAGAGGATCTATTAGAAGAACAAAGAAGATTGGAGGAAGAAAGGGAGAAGATTGAAACTAAAAGGCTTGAAAAAGAAGCTACAAAAAGGGAACAACAAGTACAAGAGGTTGATTCTCAACCTAAGACCACCATTCTACAGACTCTTTCATTTGCCATTGATGCTTCTTCTTCTGCACAAGTTGTTACCACTCCTACTGCTCAAACATGGCTGAAACTAGACCTGGAGAGGAAACAAATAGTCCAAAATCAACCCTTGAATTGGGAAGAAATGATGAATGAAATAGAGAAAGAGAGGCCCAAGAAAAAGGCTAGGGTCCTCCATTCTATTGGAACCAGAATTTTCATAAAAATTCTAACGAATTTATCAATTAAAATCCAAAATTCCCACTATCATTTTCATAAAAGGTCACATTATCACCATCCACAAAATCAATTTTGCACTTTACTGTGATATTGCTGCTGCATTGGCCACCCTTCATAGCCCTCACACCATACCTCTCTACCGTAGCTCATTACAAAGTATCTTGCAGTATGACAGTAAAAGGAGCCACTACTATAAACTATCACCTTCATCCTTTATTGCTATACCTTGGGGGGTCAATACATAGCTTGTGGTAGAGTGGTACACCAAAGAGGAGTATTAAAGGGATAGTTTGGTACTGTAGAAGAGAAAAAGGTGATCTGTAGTAGAGCAGTATGTTGAATATATGTACCAAGGAGACATCGTAGTACCACAGGGGAGTGAAAAGTAACATGAGATAGTGCGGTAAACTAGTTGGTGGATCATTTAAAGCATATCAATCACATCATTCAATGTTGGAATATAAAATTGAGCTTGATACAAAGATTTAAATTGTGCAAATTTAGGATTTAGGAGTAAATGCATCTCGTTGATTAAATACACAAAATAAGTTGAGATTTTCCATTTAGAATAGCTGAAACCAAGTTGCAAACGAGCTCAAAGTGCGAGAGTAAAGGGAATTCTTCAAGGAGAATTATATCACTGGGTAAGCTCTGCTCATCATTCTCTATGAATTTTATAAAATGTCACCAAAGAAGGCTAAAGCAACAGTTAAAAGGGATGAAGCCAAAACTAGTAAACCCTCCTTGTAGTCCCTATTACTTTCTTTATTTCCTGGTTTAGTGGAAAAAGGACCCAAAAAGGTTTTTAGAGATTTATCTCAAGGATGTAGATATCCCATTGTTCCTCAGCCAGGTTGGAACCTCTATTGGTACTTCTATTGAAATAAGAATGATAAGGTTCCAACATCAAACCCATGGACCCTTGATTTAGCTAAATTGATTGTTCCCAATATTTTCATTGATATAGAGCTAGTTAAAGCCCTTTCCCACAACTACCATGCCCCAACCAAAATCATTAGGCTTCCAAATGGTGGGGCTTAGTTGATGTCTCAAGAGAGGCTATTATCATGTGTTTTAACCTAAATAAACAAGTTGTAACAAAGGAAAATTTAGTGAAACTAGAGTAGGAGTTCAAGAGGCTGAGAAGAACATATCAAAGTGATGAGTTGATATGAAGAGGGGTGATAATAACATAATACTCCCCATCCCTTCCTCTAAAATGGAGCCTTTCCTAGTTTCATATTTTTAGGTTTATTTAAAAAAAAAATTATCATGCATTGTGTCAAGTATTGGGGGTAGATGCAGAGGAAAATATGTCAGTAGGGTTGATGAGAATGGTCAAGATAATTCAACACCCTAAGTCAAATGTAGAATTTGATTTCACATCTATAATTGAGGAGAAAATACATGAGGGTTTGCTTCAGGTTAAAGAGGCTAAGGCTCCAATTTCCTTTAAGAAATATTATTTGTTGTGTCATTTAATCTTGTACCAAAATGAAATGAAATGGACTAAAAGAATGAAGTTGTGTACACAAGAGAATGGAGTAAGACTCCCTATGTAGAATTGGTGTTACATCTGGGATAACAGATGTACATAATGTGATTTTGTTGTGTTTTGAGATGACTTTGTTGTTAGACTAATAGCTGCCCTTGGTTACCCAACACTGAGGTTACCTAAATCATTGATGAGAGTAATGAGGCATGTATAGTATAAGCCAGAATAGGATTGTACCCATAATTATGCTGATTGGTTCTTTATGCCACAACACACCATTATCAGAGTATACAGATGCAACCAGGTGCCACATATCTTGCCCAAGTTTGTACCTACAAGAGTATGTTTTTTGGAATTCATGTGGTAGATGCTTTGGATGGAACATGAATTGATGAGGAATAAGAGGAATGGAACATTTTTGCCTGATTTGACAATATTTGAAGAATTGTATAGGTTCACGAGGGTTAATTATCCCCTTAAGTCTAGAAAGGAGAGAGTGTGTGACCTAGAGGGTCATATCAACATGATTAGAAGAACCTTGCTAACAAAGAGGGCTATTTCACATGAATTTGACCCTGATGAGGATGTTATCAGAAATCAAGTATATCTTGTTGATGTAATATAGACTAGGAAAATATGGATAACAATGATGCAATGGGAGAATCAAAAGAAGGAGAAGGATCAAATTTTTAAAGGGTTTTTTGCAAATGAACCCAACCTTCTAAAGAGAATGCAAATGATCCTTGATAAATTTGATGAATTATACAAAATGACCCAAGATGAGGGGTTGATTCCACTTCCCACACCTCACCAACCACCACATGAAGCTTCCACATCATAGACACCACCCCCATCACCTGCACATCCATCCCCTCCATCTCCTACTCATGAACCACATGCCAAGAGATAGAAGACTGAGCCATTGGTTGATTATGTCTCAAGTGATGATGAAGAACAAGAAGCAGTTTTAGCTTTGACTGAGATAAAGGAGGTAGTTGAACAACAAAGAAATCAAATTCCCCATGATCCTGAGGTCAGGCTATCAGAGGAGGAGCTGATGAAATTCAAGATGATGAGAGGGTGGTAGCCTCTCTAAGGTTTATGGAAGATGATATTTTTATTCATACCAATGAATTTAAGGACTTGTGGATTAAGATGAAGATGAAAAAATTTGATGAAAGATTGAAAATAAATCTTATAGGAGCTAATGAACCAAAGAAGGTTGAGATCTAGGCTCAAACATTTGCAGAATTAAATGTTGATAGCATTAATGTCATCCCCCAAGAGGTGAGAGAAGTAGTATTGAAAAGTGATATTTTGATTATATCGGGAATGGAGCTATCCAAAGTTTTTCTTCTAGATCAAATAATAGCACATGATGATCCTATGTTAGTAGCAAAATTTGATTCAGAGGAAGGCATCTTAGGAATAGGGTATAATCCTACTACCCAAACACTTTCTTTGTGGAAAAAACAAAAAAACACAAGGAAGCCTTGAATCTTGTATGTAGTGCATGAAATGAGGGGTTCAACTATGGTGAGAAAAATGAAAGACACAACCCCCACAAAAGCTACAACCATGACTATGCATTCTGCAATGTTCACTAAGGATGTGGTAGAAAATATGGAAAATAAGATTAATGAATATGAGAAGAGGTTAAAATTGTCAAATGATGAGGTGAAAAAATTGTTTATTAAGAATGTGAAGCTAAAACAACAGTCGCAGTAGGCCACCATAGTAAGAGGGGATGAATTAATTGTTTATCACCCACCTGTCTAGGCAGAGGATTCACAAATACAACAAATGAAAGATGAAATTGCTAAATTAAAGAAAAATAAAATGGAGGATGTCAAGCATCATATCTTGGAGACTCTAAGAAATATATTAGAGCATAGAGTCGAAATATTGAAGGAGAAGATAAATGGGTTACATGAAAGCTTCAACAATTTGATTAAAGCTTTGGAGAAGATAGATGCTAACTCCCCTATCCTTGAAGAGCTCCAGAAGAGATGGAAACCTACCTATCACATACTAACTACTCTGTGAAAAGCCACTCAAAGGGATCTAGATGCCCCACCAAGACTCAAACCTACACAAGAAATGGTAAAAGGTGTAATTGAGGAGTATAAGTATTTGGAAGATATGAGGAAGAGAGTGGAGAGTAGGAGGATTGCATTTGACTCTATTAAATACATCTTCAACCCATCAATCTTCAAACATGATAATCAGTTAAAAGGTATGGATGAATGGAGAGAAGAATTTGATCAAATGATTCCTAAATGCTTAACACATGTACAGGATGATGGGGAGATCAATCTCAATAAATTTCATAGTTTACTTGATGGGATTGCCATACTTGACAATGGATACACAAAGTTTGTGGTGGATGTCAAAAAACTCCTAGATAATAGATGGAAAATCCACCTCACAAATTTCATAGCTGCACAAGAAATCAAATGGTCAAGTGATCTGCCAATTAATAAGTGGAAGGAGAAATATTCAGGCTCTGATGAAGATTGATTATGAGCATCGCGAGGAGGAAATATCATACAATGAAGGCTTTGAATAGGTCTTAGGTGACCATGGGCTTTTACTCGGAGATTAACAGATTAACACACATGTTTATTGTTAAGTTCCTTTAGTTATGTTTAATTTCAAAATCATTTTTTGTTATCAAAATACATGTCCTTTGATCTAAAGCTTGTTACCTCTCATATAAATAAGATAGACCAAGACCAAAAGAGATATTAGATTAGATATAGAAAAAGGAACAAGTGTATAGGGATTGATGTAATGCTTACATTTCAAGGGACCATGATGCATGTATAAATTTTGAAGAAGTCAATGAAAGATATATGATTTTGTGGCCTAATTTTAGTATCAATTATTTGTTGGAGTTATTCAATTATGTGGTTGTCTCCATTTTAATGCTTCTTTATTATTTAAATTGGTATATCAAGTATATATTCAATTTATCAATTTACATTTGTTGTACTTGTGTGATATGATTAATCGATTTCCCCAGAGGAATTAAACACCCTTCTAGTCAGTCACAGTAATCTGGAAGTGTTAATTGGATCAATAAGAAGGACCATATAGTTAGGGTTGTCAATTTGTCTCCAATATGGTGTTATATGTGTTCTTACATAATTTATTCAACTGGTTCTTTCAAGTAAAGATTAATTCCTTTTGATAAATTATAAGTACCTGGTTGTGTTAGTTGGATTTGTAAGTAGAGTTTGTCAATTATTTTCTTGCATGTTTATACAAGTTATAAACCAATATTTGTGCCAAATAGTTTGAGTTATTGCCAATACAGGTCACATATTATAGATCTTCATTGACTCCATCTACCCAACAAGGCATTGGTCTTATCCATTTCATCATTTGGTTTTATCCAATTTATTTTCAAAACCTTACATCACTTAACTAAACATATTCATAAACTTCATCTTGATATTGCTTATACAATTTATACCAAACAAGTCTGCATCTCTCCACTTCCAATTGCCATTGTGGATAGATTGCACAAGTAGGAAACACATAAGTTTAATTCTACTCCATTTGCATAGTAATATACACCTAGGTCTGGCAGAGCCTGAAGAGAAGAAGCTTCAAATTCATTATTTGTCCTTACACATTAGCCTAAAACATACCAAGAGCTTGGAAACCTCTTGTGGTTTCAAAACCAACATTTTTGAGAACTAACACATTCCACAAAGCTAACAGATGCCAGTGAAATCACAACTGAATGTGCAATCCCTATGGTGGAAAAGGACATACAAGATATCCAATTCACTGACTACCAATTGGGTACTGTTAATTTGGGGAGACCCACGAGGAATCAAAAAATGAACCTTATTGACATTGTGGCATCCTCCACCAAATCTAGGATGAACTTAAAGCCCAATTGGATTGGTTGCACAAGTTCTTGAAGGATGTCTCCACTCCTGTTTCTCAACAAGCTGTTGCTCCAAAGACTCCAATCTTACTAAGCAAGAAAGAGGTTGGTGATTTGGTACAAATGAGAATTAAGGTTGGAATGCTTGATAGATGGGTTGATCAACTTAATAAAGAGGTTGATGAGCTACTTGTTGACAATTTTAAAGTTCATTAAGGTGCATTGGAGTTGGTGGAAGATATGAATCAACATGTTGAAGTCTTGGAGAAACAAGAAGAGGAGTATAGAGAGCATACCAAGAAACTAAAGGACATCAGCAAGGTGCCAATCTTGGAGCAATCTATTATAAATGAGGATAATGTAGACTTCATTGAGAGGACAATGAGCATAATTAGGTTCAGATCTAAATTCATTTATGAACATAAAAAATGAAGTTCAAGAAGCTAGCAAAGATTTGAATGAGCGGATTGATGAATTAGAAGTAGTAATTTTCATTTTGGTTAATGTGGATATCCCTGTGAAAGAAGGTATTCCTCTTGATAACTTGAAGGAGAAATAGAATAATAGATTTGAGGAAGTGATGCAGAAAGAGAATGATCATGAAGACTTGTTGATACATAGGCTCATGGACATCAAAGATGAAGTAAAGGCTGCTAGGAGGGAGTTGATTAAATTAAAAGATATGCAAGATTTTTCCTCTGTAGAATTAAAAAGAATCAAATTTGAAGATGATTGGGTAGATGGACCTATTCTGGATATACTCCAACAAGTGTTCACTAGCTATAATGAATACCTTCTTGAGAAAACTACGCAAGAATGAGCTAGCAATGGAACGTTCTATTCCTGGTGGACAACTTTCTCTTCTCTCCTATTTTGTATGATTATGGCATGAGTTTAACTACAAATCTCATCCAACAGTACTACCTTCCTCCTTTGGGTGTCATATTTTGGCAATAGGGGTATCAACCATTGAACTGAAGATTAGCCAGTGTAGTCACTTCATGCAGTTCTAGTTCCTTAATTAGGGGGTTTCAATTTTTAATTGAGAGAAATTAGTGCATAGCTTTCTTATATGTAATTTTGGGCTCCATTTTTGTAAAGGTTAGATGATTGATGAAGGATTAGCCACCTGAAGAGATAGTAGATAATGTGATCATAATCTTAGGATTTTTACAATTTTTTAAGAAAGATACTTTGAGTAACTCTATTTTACAACTTTTATGTAAGGATACTTAGATACTTTTAGAAGTTTTCAATACAGTTTCATGTTACTTTCAAGTTTAGTGGTTAAGGGATTACATTAATGAATCATAGTCATTCATATGCCAATGAATGTTGTGCATAATTATTTCTTATTTGATGCAAATCAATAGAAGAATCTAGATCTGAGACTATTTCATTGAATTATCTATGGATGGAATTTATTTATATCTATTGATCTATTAATTTTGGCAATGAGATGGGTGATGTGTTTTGATCTTGAAATAAAGCTTTTATGATTGGAGTTGATTGTTGAATTTACACTATGGATGCATGCAATAGTATAGGTCATACTATGGATTGCATCATGTTATGGTTTTTGTTAGTTGAGAAAACACTCATTATGAAGATACTTGTATGGATGTGAAAGAATTTATATTCATATTTTGTTGTTCTAAAGCCTTGTTCTATCTTTTTCTATTTATTTATATCCCCCAACATAGGTTAATTCATATGATACAGTTTGTATTCCTTTCTACCAGCAAGCCCCTTGAATATTACGGTTGCATTGGCCACTGAATCACTCTAGTACAGTTGAGAACCAACTACCAAGACTTTGGAAGATAGGTGGTTTTAGATCATTTATCTTTTTCAAGAGAAATGGGATAGAAATTGTAGACACCTAAATTTGGACGCTTGATTTATCCAAATTTATCCCCTTTCATCTAAGCATCCCCTTATTTGCATTAATTAAGTAATATCGCTATTATTTAATTAATATCCTTAAGTTTTGTCAAATCCGTAAAGTATATAGTTAAATAATTAAATACCTTTCCACTTTCATCAAATGAATTAAATAAATATTTATTTAATTCCCTTCATGTCACATCCTCTATCATTTTTATCTAATCCTAATCTATCTTCTAATCTCATCATTAGGGGTGTGCACATGCCTAATCCTTGATTAGGATGTGTCACATCCTCCAAATTTTGCAAGTTGGCCTCTAATCCCTCTTAGCAATCTAACCCTCTTTCTTAGTCATAATTAATTTATGATTAAGATGTGCACATCCCTAATCATCATTAGGGTCCCATCCTCCATAATTTCCCACTTGTCTATAATGAGTCCTTAATTAGTCTAAGCAAGTACTTGCACAACCTTAATCACATAATTAGGTCATCTTTAATCCTCATATCATTTATAGATTGTGTCCTTAGTCAATTTCATTAAAGATTTCTCTTTTTGAACAAGGCATCTCCATTCCCCATATAATTTCGTTCGACTGTTCTAATGCATAAAGTTTCAAATTCCTTCTCTCATCCCATGAGAATATTTGAGTAATTTTAATTCCCATGTCCTCTCACCCACATGGGACAAGTACCTCCTTTGAGGAGATTTTGTCGATCAAGGTACTATGTAGCCTCTCCATGTCATGTTACTATCCTTCCACCTCATGTACACATCACCCTTTTAGACCATATCACATGCACATGTCAAGATGTGAGGGATTGCTTGGATCTCAACTCCTGTATTTCATCTTGATCTTGAGCTCAATCATGTTCATCATTTCCTAGAAATTCCGACTCTCTATAAATATCCCCTCTTTTCTCTCATTTTAGGAGAGATCATGCATTGTAGCCAAAATCTTGCAATTTTTTTGTAGAATCCATACTTAGCCATTTTCCATGTTTGCACCCACTTTCATCCATCTTTATATCATCATCTAGCTTGCATCTCTTGCTATCCAAGGAGCATACAACACCGAAGATCGAAGGGCCAACCAAAGGATCAATTCGAGACAAGGTAAAAGGTCTCATTTGTTGTCTTTACTTTGTATTGAATCCAACTAGGCTAATCTTGAGGTGTAGGTTGTTTTTAGCATTATTTTTCACTCTTTTGTTTGTTGTTCATTTTCTAGCACTTAAATTCGACATATCCCATTTTAACTTGTGGTGGAGTCTAAGCTTGGTCTCTTGCTTTCACATTTTGTTGTTTTTTGACTTTTTGCAAGGTATAGGTTATGGAGGGATGGACTTGACCTGTAGAGGGGTAGACCCGACCCACACAGGGCTGGATTTGACCATCCTGGGGCAGACCCAACCTACAGGGGTGGACCTAACCTGACAGAAAGGTGGACCTACCCTC
>VDFB02076351.1:0-23522 GCA_007258455.2 Sequoia sempervirens
TTGCCCATTCCGAATCAGAAATGGGAAAGTATTGCCATGGATTTCATCACAGGGTTGCCCAAGGTGCAAGGACGTGATTGTATTTTTGTTGTGGTTGATAGACTAACAAAATTTGCTCATTTCTTTGCTGTCACCACTTCATTTACAGCAACTCAAGTGGCTGAGTTGTTTTTTAGAGAGGTCTTTCGTTTGCATGGATTGCCTAAAACTATTGTCAGTGATAGGGACAGCAAGTTCCTAAGTGTTTTTTGGCAAGAGATCTTCAGATTGAGTGGGACAGTACTTACTCCAAGCACTAGTTATCACCCACAAACAGATGGGCAATCAAAAATTGTTAAACAAATGGTTAGAGGGCTACCTAAGAAACTATGTTTCAGGACAGCAAAGAGCTTGGATTAAATGGCTTCCTTTAGGAGAGTATTGTTATAACTCTTCTTATCACATGTCAATTAAGATGTCACCTTTCATGGCTCTTTATGGTTATGAAGCTACTAATTTTGTTGATTTAGTGTTTGGTGATAGTAGAGCTCCACAAGCACAGGATATGTTACAACAGAGCCAAGACATCTTGAAATCTCTCAAGGAAAATCTGCAACAAACTCAAAATCAGCAGAAGTTATACGCTAATCAGCAGCGCGTTGAGAGGTCTTTTGAAGTTGGGGACATGGTTTACTTGAGGCTTCAGCCATATAGACAATCTTCTCTCAAGAAAAGTGGGGCAAAAAAGTTGAAGCCACGTTTTTATGGTCCTTTCAAAGTCACCAAGAGGATTGGTGAAGTTACTTATGAGTTGGAGCTTCCAGCTGAAAGCAAAGTGCATAATGTCTTTCATGTGTCACGCCTCAAGAAGGCATTTGGACACAACGTGGTGGCTACTTCAGAATTACCTCCATTGGATGAGGAAGGTCAGTTGGTGTTGATTCCTGAAGAAATCCTTGATACTAGAGAGCGTTCTTTGAGGAGAAGGACAATCAAAGAATACTTGGTTAGATGGAGGAATTTGCCTATTGAAGATGCCACGTGGGAAGGAGAATAGATTTTGTTGCATCCATCTTTTCAGTTGCTTGAGGACAAGCAATCTTGAGGAGGGCGGACTGTAATGTCCCCTTCTCATCAGTAATCTGTTCTGACACTCATCAGCCTATTCCGGAAGCCTGTAGGCGTGTGTGAGGAAAAATTAGGGTTTCCAGTTTTGAGGTTCTTTGGCATTTCTGAGAGTTTACTATTTATAGTGAATTCTATTTTTAGCAGTATGGAGTTTATCAGCTTTCAGAACATCATTTCCATTTGGAGCAATTATTTGCAATTCATGTTTGATTTCCTAAGGCATTTTTATGGTGATTAAAGGCATTAAGGTTATAATTTGCAGTTGACCCCTTGGCCTAGGAAAACAACTTAAGTTGTGTTCAAAAGAGGGACTTGGAAGGCGTATGCCATCATAAAGGTGATTTAATTATTATTGAAGATAAATGCCTTGTGAAATAAAGTGGACGCCTTTTGAAGAAGTTATTATTTTAAAATAAAGATTTTATGTTGCCTTGTAAAGTGGACGCCTTTTTGTGAAGCTAAAAGGTTTCTGGAAATTTGAAGAGTCTCTGTGACTGTTGGCGTCCTTTTTTGAGGGATTGAAGAGTCTTCTACTCTTCTATAAATTGAATGCTTTGTTCCAGCATTGTATCCATTCATGTTATCATACTATTATGCTGTCGGAATGACAAATGAATCCTTGCTTCGAGGATGCTACCTGTTGATGCGTGTTTTGTGACACACCAAACACCAGAATAAAAAAATGCCCAAAGGCAGCTCTATCCTCTCTTGAAAAATTACCTCTTATGCTAAGATTGCTAGAAAGGTCATACGGTAATTCCAATGTTCCGTTTTGGGGGATGGACAAGCTCAATGGATGATGTGATATGCTGGTTTCACAAAGGGACCCCTGGATAGTAGATTATTCGAAGTAGGAATTAGAATTGATTTGACGTTAAATGCTCTTATGTTTTTGGGATTTTCGGTTTGGAATAAAATAAAAGGAAAAGGGGTGAGGGTTAACGAACTAAATTTATGCAAAACTACTCCTACGAACTTAAGAGACAAATGCTGGATAGTGAAATTAAAACCAATCTTTGCTTCGCCAAGCACGGTACTACAACTAGACAAAGACGGTGCAATCTTCAATGGGTTTACAAAAGATATCCTATTACACAATACCACCATCAATTCGATCAATGCATATAGGTAATAGAATTCAAGTCAAGCAATTTCAATGTTCAGACTAACCTTACACATCAAATTGAAAATCATTCAATTGAAAAAGGTATGAACTAATTCCACTATTTCCAACACTATCAATCTTTCATTCATCTAAAATAGTTGAAAACAAATTTACTCTATTGAAGAAGTCAATGAAACCATGCGGGCTCATAAAAATAACAAATGCTCGACTCTGAATCCACTTATTATTTAAACAGCAATAGTTGCAACAATTTCATAAGTCTCTCCCTGAATAAATGAAATGAGTGGGGTTTATATAGGCACCCCAATTACAAAGCAACGGCCAAGATTAAATTTGAGATCAATGGCCAAGATTAAATTTGATAAACCCTAACCCTAAAAAGCATAACCAACTCAAAGGACAAATGGCGCAAGCAGAACAAGCCACTTGGAGTATGGAAAATGATAACACCTTGCAAATCATTCGAGCAAGTGGGAATCCAGAATGCAATTCCCTTTGGATCGCTCCCTAGCTGCAAATGCAAGAAATTTAGCTAACACAGAATCAAGTTCCTCCATTGAGATACTTGGCACAGAATCTAGTTGCACTCCGATCACGTCCAAGGTTTCCAGGCATTGAGTGAAAGTACTTTCCCATCTATCCTCCTGCTTCTGAAAGTTATCCATGAAGGTCAAAAGGGAAGACATATCATCAAGCTGATTCTCTGTAATAACCTGCACTTTCTCGAAGTAAATGTTCATCACGCTTTTCTTTAGTCCTTCTAAATCTAAGCCATTTGCATCATGGTGCTCCTGTCCAGTCAATCCTTCAAGAGAAGTGAGGATTTTGAACTGAATTTTCTCAACTGCGCTCCGTATAGCAGCACATTCTCCCTTCATTCCGTCATATGTCTTCTTTTTAGCCAATAAGGAATGATACCACCTGCTGAAATCATATGAGGCTCCTTCTTCGATAACACCTTCCTGGATCAATATTTGCAAGGAAACTCCCTTTAAAACCCTCAAACGAGGTATCACTTTGTCCTGTACGTACTGGAAATCTTCCCAATTGTCCTCAACTTGACTAACTTCAGTTATAAGCAAGGCAGATCTGTCATAAGTTTGAGCGCACTTCTCTAAGAATTGCTCCATTTGTTTTGAAATATTGGCCACCCAACTCTTGGTTGCTTGACTCGTGATCCTCATAGCTTCAAGAACATCAACGGATTCCGGAGTAAGAGATGACGGTGGAATAAAAGCTTCACCTTCTTGGCGCAAAGGAGTTGTTAGCTGCTGTATGAACTCCATTAGCCTTAGATTTTCCAACTCTAACCTTTCTTTCTTCTCCTCTGTTTTATCGAACTTTTCCTTGATGGCTTTAGAAGTGTCTGCTAACTCATGGAAATCCTGATCTATCGTGGTTGGCCCAATGTCCAACGTTGTAACCTTGTAATCCATAGGAGTAATCTGATCTTTTGGCTTATCAATTTTCGGGACTGCCACCTGTAAGATCCTGGATCCTGCATCATTCCTGGTAATCTGAGAATACTTCTTAGGCTTCTTTGGCGTTTTAGCTTTGCCAATCCTCTCTAGGAAGTCTTGCATGCTTTCAACTGGTTGAACTTCATCCAGTGGTCTGGACTTTTTCATCAAACTTTCGGTCAACCAATCTGGGATAGTGGATAATTCCATCCCATCTTCCAACTGAACATCATCATTAATTCCTTTTAGAGCAGAAATTACCTCATCTCCTAGCTCTTCATTGTTCTCAAGGATCTCAGTATCTCCTGCGCCTTCAATCATCAAAGTATCATCCCCTTCCAAACACTCAGTGAGGGTTTGTTCTTGGAGAGAATCCCACTGTTCTAACTCTTGAAACTGGATTTCTTGCTCATAGCTTGGCTCGATATCAACAATGGATACCTTTTCAATTACTCCAACTGACAAAGTACTTGAAGATGATGGATTTTCAGTCACCTTTTGTTTCTTACTCTCCAATTCTCCGCTAGCTGATTCTTTTTCCTCTATATGAAGGTTTCCACTCACTACCTTCCTCTTGCTAGGATACGAAAGTTCATCAAGACTTTCGCCAATTGCTTCCTCCTGGCTTTCCTTATTACTCAACGTGGCATAAGTAAGAAAAATTCCTTCTTTCCTCAACCTGCTGATCTGACTGTCAATCCATTCCCTTGAGTATGCTAAAATATCCTTCATCAATATGTTCAAATCGGTCAATTCAGGCTGTGTCCAGTTAGGCAATAGGATAGGCTTATCCTTTTCTTGTTCAAATTGAGGATGTATGTAGTCCCTGTTGTCTTTTACTTGGTCAGGTATAGGGAACAAGTCACACCTTTTTACAAGTTCAACTGGAATTCTGGACCAAGTCTTCTTCCTAACCCCATACTCGTCCACCAAGTTAGACCAATAATCTTCGATCTGCATAACATGAAGGGACTTCTTCCCGTGAACTCTCAGGTATGGATCATAATCGGACCTTGGATTATAAGTGCTGAATTTATAAAATTGCAACTCTACCCTTGCTATTTTGGCTGATTGTAATGAGGGGCAGACTTCTAGCATTTTTCCAATTGTAATCGGAAAATCCACTCCTTGTTTGTTCTTTTTCGCCTGAATGGAGTCTACACATGCTAGTTGCCTTGCAACTTCAAGCATAACAATTTTGTCCGTTGGATACCGAGGAAGTCTGTACGGAGCATCCGAGAATCCATGAATTCTTATATAAGTAAATGTCGGAAACTGGATAAACCAAGATCCGAACTTGTCAAGCATCACCATAGCTTCTTTAGATAGCCTCCTTTGCACTGTTCCTTGAAGAACTCGCGTGATATACATAAGGAAGGCGTCATTTGTTATCTTGAAATTGTCCCTGTAATGTAGCTGGAGCTGCGGGTAACAATCATATGATTTGAGTTGATCTTTCCGAAGTCCAACTTCGCCTTTACAAATCAGTCCTCTATACTTGGTGAACCGTGCCAAAATATAAACCACATAAGAACTCATGTAGAAGGTTTTGGTCTTCTCTAGGTTTCTCAACTGGAAATCGATATTATCACTTATTAACTTAGCCCAATTTATCGCCTCCATTCCCAATACGATCTCCTCCATGTATGAAAACATCCATACTTCGAAGAAAGCTCCTTGAGAAGTTCCCATAATCCTGTTCAGCATATGAATCATATCACTGTATTCTATCTTAAAATCCGTGCAAATTAATCTCTTTGGCAACTTGGAGCGATGTCTTTTGGCTTCCTTGATCCAGTTAGAATTGACTATGTTCATACAGGATTCCTTGGCTTGATCGAACATGGCCTGTGATTCCTGCTGAGTCTTGTTCAACATTTTTCGACGATGGGGAATACCAAATACTTCCCTGACTGAATCCTCTGTAAAGTACGCTAAGGTGATCCCATTGGGTGTTTTTATGGATCTTGTATGAGGATTGTACCTTCTAGCACACTCAACCATTAACTCACTGCACTGAACTGCAGGTGGAAATCCTGCTGCTTGATGAAGTCCAGACTTAACAATATTTGTGGCAATAGGCGTAGGCATTTTGTTCTGAGTGCCAAACATCCTTCTCTTGTGTTGAATTGCATTAAACTGTTCAAAGTTTGTATCTACCACTTTCTTCCACTTCGAGGATAACTGGGATTCTGGATAAAATTCTTTGAGGACTTCCTTTACTTGAGCTTTCCTGACTCCACCTCCCACGTTCTTTGGAGAAGACATTGTGCCTGTAAGAAGCTCGAAGTTAGAAAATTTTAATAAATTTGTAAAAAGGTGATTTCTTGGCTGGAGAAAAATTAAAAATTAATTTAAAAATCCAGAACTTGATTAAAGGCTGTGTAAAGAATAAATTCTTAATGAAAATTGATCCGCCTTTATTATCTTTAAAGAGCATTCATGGAAATTTAAATAGTTTTCTGGATTTTTTAAGACTTTTACTGAAGTTTTCTCCAATTTTCAATGAAAAAATCCTATTCCCTTTCAAAATCGCCAATGATAACCTTGCAGTTGTTTGAAAAAAAATCTGAAATGGAAGAGGAAAATCGAACTCTTATGTTCTGGAAACAAAAAAAATCCTGCTTGCAGCTGAAAAAGACGTCTTTCTCTTGAGAGAGGTTTTGCCTGAGAGAAATTCGACTTTGCAAATAATAAAAATAAGCTCACAAGATCATCTTTTATAATAAAACCTTTCCAAATTGGCTCAAGTCGACTTCTTCTTCTCATTGGGTGTTTTTTGCTTTAAAAACGAAAAAGCAATCTTATCGTGATCTTTGACTTTTCAAACAAGGCGTCCCTTTCTCATTAATTGATAACTTTCAAAATGAAATTTAAGTTATCTAAAATTTCTTTCCTTTTGGTAAAATTCGACCCTCAAGTGGACTTTTTCACTTTTCAACTGGAATTTTCACTTACCAAAATGATTTTGCCTTAGAAAATTTTCGATTCTTTCTTGAAAAATTCGACTTTCAACTGGATTTTTCTACTTCCCGACTGGAATTTCACTTCAACTTAAATTTCCTAAAGTCCAGTTCAATATTTCATTTGCCTTAGTCGATTTTCACTTTGTCAAACTGGAATTTCGAACTCTCCAATTGGATTTCCTTGTAGAAGGCGAATTTTTTCAAATAGATGAATTTTAGTTGGATTTTTCAAGATTTCTCTTTGATAAACGGATTTCCCAACTGGATTTTTCGAAGATTCATCTAGATTTTTCTAGATGGCGCACCTCTTCCAGACTTAGGCGAATTTTATCATGATTTGCTTGCTTTTTATTTGATTTTTCAATGATTTTCTCTCAAAGGCGCGATTTTGTCCAGTTGATTTTTTAACCTTTGCATGCGCTTTTTTCCTGCTTTTGCATGCGCTTTTCCTGCTTTTGCATGTGCTTTGCTTTTGCATGCGCTTTTCTCATGATTTTTTCGATTTTCAAGACCTCTGCCTGATTTTTGCTTGCTTTTTAGTTCCAAAAATGGAAACTTTCGACTCCACTGCCAGTGACACCTAGCACTTTCTAAAAATAGAAACTAAAAATAGAAAAAAGCAAAAAGCAACTTTCTAAAAATAGTAAATTCCAGATTGGTCGAGAAATGCCAAAAATGAAAAAAGCAAAAAAGCAAAAAAAGCAGAATCCCTAAAAAATAGGAAGTGTCAGAATTGAGCGAAAGCACAGGCAATCCTCGTCTGCAGGGTCTTCTAAGCACTTCTATGACGTTTACGATCAGTTTCAGGCTCAAACTCCCAACTTGGCTCGGATGATGACATCAGACTTTAATATGGAATTCCCAGACATCAGAGACTATGAAATTGCTACTCAAAGCTAAACCCTAAGAGCAAACCAGCGAGGGTCTCCATTTGCAATGGGGCGATGTGTGAAAAAGGTCACAACACTACCTCCTAGCCATTAACCAATTTCGTGTTTGAAATACAACACCTAGTTGGAATTTGCTGCTTCTCATCCAGACTAGCAGATTGTGCTCAACAGAAGAAGTTTTGATGATAATTCCAGTTTTTGAGTTGCTGATTCACATACAGCTGAAAGTGAAAATTTGAATGCATATCCTAGAGTAAATTTATTTTGATTATGGGTATTTTTGCTGAGTGTTTGCTAAGCCAAGGCGCCCCCTCTTGCAAAGTTTGAGATTTAATTTCGAAGGTTCTGATTTTTAATGACAAAATCGCCCTTGAAGAGGGCCGTACCATTCTTGGAGGCTTTGGAATTTGTGCCAGAAATATATGTGCAGTTTGGTTGCTGTTTGATGATCAGAATATGTTCGCCTACCTTCTAAAAAGACACAGCAAAAGATGACATTCGATTTGGAGGTGAATTAAGTGAGTTATGAACATTTCATTGGTTTTCACAGTTGCTGATTGACATTTCCAGTTTACTGTTTTCTGTATCAGACCTTAGAAGTTCTGATTTTTGACTCATTATCAGTAGTTAGAGAGATAAATAATTGTATGAGATCATCTATTATTCATGTGTTTGAAGACTATTGTAATTCATATGTAATTTGCAGCTTATTTCTTATTTGTAAAGACTGTAAACAGTAGTACTGTTCCAGTTCTAATTGCTGCAATTAATTCTTCTTCTTCTCACATAAGTACCCCTGGATGGTTTACTGCCAGTGTGGATAATTTGATTGTAACACTCTTGTACCCACTTTTCATAGTGGTGAATCCCCACAATTCTGTGGATGCCCGCCGCAGCGGATGAATCAAATTGCTGTAGCTTCATGGCTGGTTATCCGCCTACTAGTTTCAATTTTTAAGTAGTCACTCCGTCATATGTTAGCACCTCGCCCTCAGTGGGATTTTGTGTGCACATTCTTGACGTTGAGTAGTTTGTTAAATTCAAGTACTGTTCTTTATTTCTCCGCCATATGACAACACCTTTCCATCATTGGGATTGAGTGTGCATTCTTGGCGTCGAGTTCCTTTAAGCTTGGTTTTCAGTTGATGCTAACGCTAATCCAGTTGGCTATTGCTGGTTATGTTGTGTAATTCATTCAAAAAATTGGTTAGCATATTTCAGGTGCCTTGGTTGGAAATGTTTGATGATGCTGATTTTAGTTCACACAAGAATTTCAGTATCAGTGTTGGTGATGTTTTCTTTCTGTGGTTGCTTGAGAGTGGAGCACAAAGTGTGCATGATGAGTTGATGGTTTTAATCAGAGTAGCGCAGTGGCAACCTGATGGTCACTTCAAAAGACTGATTTGGGATCTCGGTATTCAGTTTGGCTTGCAGATGCAGATTGCTTGAGGGCAAGCAATCTTCGGGACGGGAGGAATTGTAATGTCCCGTTTTTGATTATATGAAGAAATATAATATTATTTTAATTATTTAATATTTTCCTCCAATAGCTAATTCAAAAGGGAAATATTATTAATTAAATAATATTATATTTAGTGACTTATTAAATGCAAAATCAAAATTAAGTCACAATTGGAAATTAAAAGAGGAGAAAATTGAAGAGTCAGGTAAGCAAAAGGCCAAGGGGCAAGGCAAAGGTGCATAAAAGAATTGAGGAGAACTCATTGCAGGATGGCATGGTTGATTGTGGTTTGGAGAGCTTGGCTCTTTCTCGTAATTTGAGTATGGAAAACCCTTGAATTCTCAAGAATTGGACGAAAACCCAATTCTTCTATGGGCAAAATCATTTAGGTTTTGCAACTGTGCATATGTGTTGTAGAGTTTGTAAATAGGTAATTTTTTGAATTTGGATAGAATTGCAGAAATTTGGAGATGAATAAATATATTTTGGTATCAAATGCCAATTAAGAGCCCATCGCTGAAAAGAGAACAAAAGATTTCAATAAGACACATATCTTTCTTTGGGGTGGCCGTGATATTTATGTTTAGCGCAAAAGTTGATATAGCACTAGATTGAAGAATTGTACTGAAAGTGATTCTCATCTAATATTCGACTAGCAAAGTGCACCTTCCTGATGGCCAATTAGGAGTATCGGGAATGACTCTTGGAAGAATTCAAGTGCCAGTTTGTGTAGAAAATCTGCTCCTTCTTTGCTATCGCAACTCAAATTTGAGGTGAAGATTATATTTAGAAAACCAATATGGGTGATTAGTGCATCAGTGTTGAAGTTTCCTGAAGCTTACGGGTGAGATTACTGAGTTGCTTTCAGGTTGGAGTCATTTATCGGGAACTGCTTATTTTGAATAGCAGTCATCAAGAAACTGTTTCATTATTGATCTGCCGCTTCTAATACCCAGTTGCCAAGTATAATAGCAATCGATGCCTGTAAGGATTAATGGACGATAAATAAATTGAGTCGCTCACTTTGAGAAGCACATTTTCAACAGAAGGAATCACAATAAATGGTCTAAGAGGAGGCGTGTGCTCAGGTGTTATTGGAAAGGAATGAACGTGTCAATTCAAGAGAGCCGAAAATTAATGAAGGAAGGCCGGGTGATATTTTGGAACTATTTATTGTATATTTAATGGCAAGGCGCTCACAACTTTCAAGAACCATAATGAAGTGAAGGTTCCGAAAATATTTGTAAAGAAATTCAAATGATTGATTTCAAGACAACATTGTTCTGAAGGACTATATTTAGTAGAAGAATACGGTGGTTGATTATGTGAGAAGAGACGATAAGAGAGAAGAACACCACAACATATGTAGAGCATGAATTTAATTGAAGCGGAATTACTTTAAGAAGCCGTTTGAATAATAAAGTAGACTTGATCTTTTGGCATAGAGCCATATTTCTATCGGGAAATATTGACATTGGGCGGATGAAGTGTTATTCTTGCTGAAGGACACAAAATCAATTAGTGGACAAGTGAGCTGTCCATTGAAAATTCATATGGACAAGTGAGCTGTCCACCGAAAATTCTTATGTATTGGAGATATATTAATCGGGCAAATCGAGTTGCTTGAAGGGAGTATTTAAGTCTCTAAAGGGATTTTACGTCATTACTTAACAGAGATAGGAAGCTTTAATTCAATATCTGATCGTGGGTCCCCGTAAACAGGGTTGACGTGGAGGAACCTGGGAGTGAGCAATTTTCTTTAACTCAACGCCACCTGTTATGTTATCTGGTGGTTCCATCCTACAGCTGTTGTGTGTATTATCCAGTGAATTCTCAAAGGTGTCCAAACAGTGCAAGAAGCATATGACACATGGATATGGTTAAGAGAAGTCATAAAAGGTTTCAGGTCAGATATATCTTAATTCTTGTTGAATACTGTAACTTGGAATTATGGATAGATTACTTTGTAATTTGATCAGGAAATAAATCCTGAGTTTATTTATCTGCATGTGGAGTTCTATTGTAAATTCTGAGAATGTGAATTGAATTAGCAATAGTTGTCGTATATGGTTGAGATATGTTGAAAACTTCATGAGGTGATCACATTGAGAACATTTGATTCATAGAAAATTCTTATAACAATAAATCCATTGAATTCACATGTTGGGCAAAAGGAATAAAACTGTTTGACGAAATGCTCGAATAGTTGTAGTAGCAGAATTGAAAAAAAAAAATTGTTCCTAGAACAAGGCAGCGTATTACATTTTCCATAGTAGATTACTTTGCTTAGTAGTGGAGAGCATATCTTATCATTTTGGAGTGTATTGGACATCTAATATTAATTGTAACTTGTAGATTATTTCATATTGTAAGGCTATTATCAGTAGTATTGATTCAATCATTTTACTTCTCTAGTTTACTTTTGAATTCCCACTTTTAGTGGAAGAGACAGGCCTCGCCGTCTATTACTTTCAGCATTTACTTTCTTGTATTGCTCGTTGAAAAGCGGAAGGGGTCGGGTAGCTGCCCAGACATTTACTTTTCAGTACTTTGTATTACACTCTCGCTGAATAAGTGGTCGAGTTGCATTGCATATATTGCTGATCGGCTGAGCCGTCTTTCATATTCAATATTTTGTATTGCACTCTCGTTGAATAAGTGGTCGAGTTGCATTTCATATCTCGCTGATCAGCTAAGCCGTCTCTCATATTGTACTTTCTAGCATCTCAGTTTTTACTGCTAATGATCCCCTCTTAATCGTATGCTCTCGCCTTGCCCTCACTGGGATTTGGGTGATCATAAAGTGAAGGGTTACTTTTAGCTTGATTATTTTGGTTATCTAACGTTAACGGGTGAAGTTGTTGTGAAAAATTTGGAAAAAATTATAAGGGGATATTTCAGTGGTATCAGAGCTAGTTGTCCTGCCAGCCTGTGAAGTCAGTGTTACAGTTGTCAGATGAGTGACAAAGAACTGAGGTACTACAGAGAGTAGAAGAGACAACAATATCAGAATCCACTAGTTCCGGAGGAGGATACTTTTTCAGAGGTTTTAAGGAAGCGTGAGACTGCAGTTGAGACAATGGCAGAAAGAGATAAGGGTCCAACTCGTGAGGAGGATGATAGAGATTCTAGAACTGAGAGAAAGTTCGACTTGATGTTGGAGATGATGACTCGGTTGCTTGCTAAAATGGACCAGCAAGTAACTCCAACACAACAACATTATGATGGTGAAAACAGTGAATCCAACACCAATCCAAGAGGGAGAACTGTTGGGCAACATATCACAAATACTAGAGGATCAGCCTCTAGACCTCTTCTTCCTGTCTTTACTCAAAGAGAGGAAACACAAGCTGAGGCCGAAGTTCCTATGGTAGATGAAGTAAGGCAAAGCTATATGGAATATGCTTCTCTACCAGCTGAAATCAGAGAGCATTTGACCTTTGATCAATACATGAACCAAAGGAAGAGAAGAGGAGGTTGAAGAACTGATAATCGTGCTCCTATGGGTCCTAGAACGGATTTTCAACAAGCTCTTGGAAAGGTGACCTTGGCTCATTTTGATGGAAGCGATAAGTGTTCGGCAAGGTCGTGGGTTTAGAAGCTTGACAATTACCTTTCACTAAGACCAATGCCTGAAGAAGATGCCATCAAGTTTGCTACCTTGCACTTGGAGGGAGCCGCCCATGAGTGGTGGTATCATGGTTTGGTCACCCTTGGCCATAACCTTGTTCATACATATGAGGAGTACACCAACAGGCTGATTGAGAGGTTTGACACTAAGGATCTTGAAGTGAAGTTTCGTGAGCTTGCGCAGTTGAAATAGCATGGTTCATTGGATGCATACATTGCATATTTTTAGAGGCTTTCCATTATGGTGCTCAACATCTGTCATGTCCCCCGAAATTGCAGCATTGAGGTATAAAGCATCGGAAACAAGATAAACAAAATAAACATTAAAAAACATTAACCATTTAATATTACTATCATAGTTATAAATAATATTGTAAATACTAAATATTATAAATGTGAAATACATGATATATCGATATAAAAGATGGCAATATAATAATAATGTAGTGGTTGCTATTATGCTTTAAGGTTTAATGATTAAGATACAAAGTATCAAGATTCCGATAAATATCAAAATATAAGTATGAGTAATTACAATTTAATATAAATTATTATTATAGATAATATCATAATATCTAACATGATTATATCCTATAGAATAACATATACTACAATGATAAATCTATAATAATAATACATGAAAATCATATAAATATAATAAACTAATAAATATTTATGATTCCATAAACCATAATAAAGGAAAGTATATAAAATAAAATATAAACTATGAAATATAAATAAACATCAAAATAAAGACAAATATTACCAAACCAAACTCATAGACATAACGATTAAGCAAACAGTCAGCATTACCCAAGGATGGGTCAAAAGACCCAACCCTTGGTGGTGAATCGGCTCCAACACAAAGTCTTGGAAAGTCACGTCCCCAACAGCGATTACAAGTGGAGGGTCAACACAAGTCTAAGGAAAAAAAAGAAGAGATTGAAAAAAAAGCATATAATAAAAGAGGCACAGGCTGCTATACACGGACAGAAAGATATACATAATCTGAGAAAGAAACAACGAACCATTTAGAAAGATATTTCAATTTCCTACAATCTGTGATACTTTATTATTTATATTCATATCATCAATCGGGCTGGAAAGGAAGACAGGTCTGTAGACGGATCAGGAAATAAAGAGGTAAGTATTTTTTATAAAATTAAATAAGAAGTAATAAATGCTTATGTATTTAGGAAATGGAATCTGTTAGATGCATTGTGAACTTAGATGTTGATGATTGGCAAATAAATTAGGAATTTAATAACAGCTGGTCATTGATAAATGTATTTAAATATATTATCATTGATGCTGTATAAATATACTTAAATATATTATGTGGGACAATTATATTTAAATATATTTATGATTGATAAATATTCAATTAAGGATTGATAAATATATATATACTAAATATAATAAGGTTGCTGTATATATTGTAATTCATATATTTGACAAATAAATTATTGAATACAACTTACACTAAGATACTTATCTAATCAATGTGATCTATTGATTTATTGGGAAATGGATTCATGTTTCTATATGTATTTCTCATGGTATAGTTAGTGCCTTTATGGATAACTAGTTATTGAGATAATCATTATATGCAAATTGTTGGTATTATCAAACAACCGTGTTGATGGTTGAGAGGAAGGAACCGATGGGTTGAGCAGGTACTAGATTTCTCCTCTAGGTACGCCACTCTCCGGATCAGATGACTAAGTGTCATGCCATCGGGAGCCAAAGGGGTGATATCTGCTCTTGGGGTTAGAGAGAGCATCTACGGGCCTCCTATGGAAATCCTTCCTCTAAACTATTGCATGGTTGGATCAACTTGAGGAACTCTCCATCATAGTAGGAGATGGGAAATAGGAGGTGCAAAAGGGGATAGCAGGTGCTAGAGGCTTTCTAAGTACCCCACCCACAATGATGACTGGCGGTCTGCCATTGTTGGGCCAAGAGGGCTCGCCGTATCTGCTATTGGGCTTGGAAGGAGCACTCTACGGGCATCCCATTGCAGCCATCCTATTCAACCATACCTATGATTGAGAAAACCAACAGTAATAACTTTAGCAGGGTATTATTAAGTAAGTCATAACAATTGGATGAAATCACACAATCAATTGTTGTTTAGATAGAGCTAATACAATTGGTCTTAAGCTAAGTCAAATATAATTCAATTCTTTTCCCTTATTTCTTGCATTATTTGTTGATAGGATCAATCTTAAATTAAGGGTCATTACAACATCACTGAAAGAAGGCTTGTTGTTTTGTTTTCGGAAGGTTTGATGGAACCTTTGAAGGGGTGAGTTAAAGCATTTGATTCACCAAGTCTTGATGAAGCTATCAAGAAAGGAAGAAGTATGGAATTGGCTGCTCCTAGGCCTAAATTTCAGTCCAAGCCCTTTGCACATAAAAAGGATAAGAAGCACTTTTCAAACCAGCACAAGAAGTTTCCTTTTAAGTTGGATGATGAGCTTCGTGAGAAGCTTAGAAAGGATGGTAAATGTTACACATGCAGAGAACCATGGACTAAACGCCATATGTAATGTCCCTTGTTGGGAAAGGCCCTAAATCTTGTCTTAGAATCAACCGCTGAATGTCATTAGAGCTGTAACTCACTACTTAGGGGCTCAACAAGATAAGTCTTGGCCTTAGAAACACAAACTGCATAAAAGATCCACGTTTCTCTGCTCAACATATACTTATATATTCTTCACTTTATTCCCTTATAGATAATCATTGACTACTATTCCAAAGATTTCCTTATTTCTGATGGTTCCATCATAGGCGAGTATGGATACTCATTGGTGAAATGTAAATCCATAAAGCCGATTAACTTAGACATGAATGCACTACAGTTCCCATGAGGAGTTCCCCACGGTTGCGTACAAATATAGTGCCAACAGGGGGCGATAGACACTATAAAGGTTCTGTAACAGATTGACATACCGGTACTCAAATGTCATTTCGGCCAGTAGGACAAAACCATTGAAACCGTCGAAGAACTTCCAGAAATGGTGGACTCTTGCTGATGTCGCCTTGATGAATAATAATAATCAATGTGACCTCTTGCTGAAGCCGTCTTGATGGAACTATGTGTTGGAGTTATGGACAGATACAGAGGGGGGGGGGTGTGAATTAGTATCTAAACTTTTTCAACTTCGACCCAGATTTTTAATTCTGATTTCCTTTTCTTTCAACAATAGAGTAAAGTAATCACTTTTGAAAACACAAAGATATGACAACATTAACTCAGTCTATTAGAAAACTTATGATATCTTGATTTGAGTGAGATATCTTGCATTTCCCAAAACATAGCTCAGATTAGATCTCAATATTATTCTGATTAATGCATTCATGAGTTGAATGTAATCATTCATAAACATAATTGAGAACAACAATAAACCCAACTATGAACAGAAACAACAATCAACACAGAAAAGCAGTGAGCACACAGAAGAACAAAGAGACAAAAGATTTGCCGAGTGGAAAACCCTCTTGGGGTAGAAAAACCACTCCTAAACTGCCTTACTGGCTTAAACTTCAAAAACCACTTTTAACAATGCCTTATAAGCTAATTTCTGAGCACCAACTCAAGGAGCACCAAACCCTCATTTAGAGACACCAATCTCAAGGAGCACCAACCCCTCATTTAGAGACATCAATCTCAAGGAGCACCAACCCCTTACTTAGATTTCAGAATTACACTCATAATATCAGAGGATCTCTCTGTTTTCAGTTAAGCTCATATTTCTCTGTTTTCTCGTCTACAAAATACCCTAAGTATTACAACCAGAGAATTACAATCACCAGCCCTCACTATTTTCAACATAGGTTTATATATACATTTCAAGTATGTCAGTTACGAAGAAATCTTCAAAGAATGCGTTTCACAAGATTCTCAGATTCTCTTGCAGATTTTTGAATATGAGGCAGAATAATGACAGTCTGTCGATGATGATAAAAATCAATAGTAACGCTTATCCAGAGAGCTGCAAATCATCCAAAAAAACGCAACAGCTCAAAAAGAAACTCGATGAATATCCAATTATGTAACCGTTCTGAGATTTGATGCCAATCCATGATGACGACCACAGAGATTTGAGTCTTCGTAACTATTCGCTGAGACAACCATATAGTTCTGCCGAAGGCAATTTATAACGCAGTCAGTCATCCCCATAGATATCGCTAAGACTCTGTGAAGTCGGTGAGACATCTCACAGATTATAAATTGTTATATCGAAATGTTTATCTTTACGAGCTTTCGCTGAGACACAAAGATATCTCTCATCGATGTTCTTTTGTTTCATTCACATTCGCCGTGACTTATCACTCTCGGGGAGACCTCTCGTAGGGCACACTAAGTCACACCGAAGGCCCTTTTTACTCTTGAGAGTCGCTGTAACCTTCAACTTTCGGGAAGACGTTTCATAGAATACATTAAGTTTCACCGAAAGACTTTATCCACTATGAGTCACTAAGACTTTACCATCCTTTCGCCGAAAGCCTTTCATTCACTATCGCTGTGACCAAACGATATCGGAGAGACCTCTTGTAGACTTCATAAAGTTTTGCCGAAAGTCACTTGAATACACATTGTCGCCGTAACAATTCAAAACCTATGCCGAAGGCCTTTGCCATTTCCAAGTCGCCATGACAGTATCAATCTCACACTGATGAGCCTTTGATAGAAATCCCTTGTGATGTCGTTGTAACATAATGTTTCTCTCGCCGATGCACCCTTCTATCTTATGAGGGTCGCTATAGCATACCAATGTCGGGGAGACCTCTTGATGACAGCTTGAGTCATACCTGTTGACGTGGTTTTTGAGACTGCACCAACACAGAAGAAAGTCTCCCAACGGATGCTCTATCCTCTCTTGAACAAAGTATTCAGCATGCTAAGATTGCGAGTAAGTTCATGCTTTCAACTCCAAGGTTCCTTTAATGCGAATAGACTCAGTTGGCTCGATGTGATTTTGTTGGTATGTCAAGGGGACTTACACAATTGTTCGATAGTTGACAGCAGACAGCGGACTAAGGGTTTTCACGTAATTCGAAGGATTTGGCAAATGAGCACAAGTTCCTAATTCTAATCGGAAATGAACTAAATTTAAAGGGTGTAGGGATAAGAGTGTTCTAGTCTACTCTAAAGCGTGGGACACGGTGATCAATTCTCACAGACTTCAACCAAGCTCCGTTTTGCCTCACTTCGGACAGCTTCCGCGGAACTGGTGCAATCTTCAGAGGAATGACTCAAGATGTTCAAATCACGATTTAGCATGAAGACACCATCACGACGACGCATGCCAACATATAGACCATAATTGAAGTTAAGCTTCACAAAGTTCTAGTTGACCACGCAAGGCGAACCCACCGTCAGCGAGCCCGCTAGTGGTATGGACGAACGAAGTCTTGTTCAAATCGAGCACCACATTCCACAATTGCTAAGTACTTGCATGAAATGAAATCTACTTTACTTTAAGCTACTTTAAGATGCTACGTGAATTGGAAGGACGAAAAAGCCTCAACAACTATTCACAACAAAGAAGAATTCACCATCAATGAAAATTCTTTTATTATGAAAGCATACATGACAACTTCTTACAAAGTATTCGAAGGGAAGACTTTCCTTCTTTTTCAATCTACACTACTTTACTTTCTACTCTATCAACTTCTCTCTACTCCTCTAAGCTCTGCTTCTACTTCTAAATCTAATGAGATTACAAATGAGGGGAACTCCCCCTTTTATAGTTAGCCCAGTCTAAAAGACGGCTAGGGTTACAATCGACTGGATGGCCCAGATCGTGCCACCTCAGCCCTAAACAAGATTTGCCCTAAAAACCGCCACAAAGGAGAGTGGGGTAATAAATGAGCCATAATGTCCACCATCATCCTTCTAGAAGATTCCAATCTTGAAACGCGTTCACACTGTTCTCGATCTTCTTTCTTGACGTTGTTCTTCGACTTCGCTCGAACTTACATTCTTTTCTCCATCTTAAGCTTTGAAAACGTTTCTTCTTTGTTACTTGAGCCTCAACACTTAGCCATTTTCTTGCAACTTTCTCTTCATGTGAAACTCATAACTTTATCTCCTTCCGAAGGTTGTAATATCATCATGCTTCATCACTTCAAGTCATCGTGCTCTGGCCTTGACATTCCTCCTGCAAAACAAGCGAGGAGAAGAGTATTAGAACATTTCATAATATAAACTTAACTCACTTACCAGGATTTTCACGTTTTGATCTCCAAGCGTTCATCGCCAACTTCGTGTTCAAGTTCATGCCTTAGACAAACTTCATCTTTGAGAAATTCATTTCACTACCTGGGGCTCCGATACTCAATTTCATTCAACTCTGGCTCTGGAAGACTATCCTCACGAAGGATTTAAGTAAATTCACCTAGGCAGTTCATTTCAAATTCATCGTCTGGAGGATCTCACCTTGAGAACACCTTTTCTTCACACTTGCCTTAGAAAATTTTAAAATTTTCCCTTAGGAAAATTCATCAACCTGGTGCCCATCAAAAATCCTCATCCTGAAGGCCGCAGCGAAGCATGGAAGACTTTAAAATCAACTCCTCATTGATAATCTTCGATACCCAGAAGAAAAATTCCTCCAGAACGCGTCGAACCCATGGGTACCCAACGAACGGGTTCATTTAATTTTCTGGAATTTTGAACCTTGGAAAAATAATTTTCAACAATTTATTTCATTTCTTCATCTCCTCTGAGAATTTTGTTGCTCTGACTTGAATTTTTTTTTTTAAATCCATCCTGCAATGCCAGCATCTTCATCTTCGACAAATTTTACTCATCACAGGAAATTCTTATCACCTCTCCAGACTTAGGCATTTTTCTAAGGGAGAACATTTTGTGCCTTAGAAAATTTTAAATCACCTTGCATTTTGAAAATTTGCCTTAGAAGATTTTATTCAACTTTGCTCACTTTGTTCACTTTGCCTGGGAGAAAATTTTATCCAACTTCATCCGTCTCAGAGAATTTTCTTTCAAAACACATCACGCCCAACATACTTTATTTTATTCATCACTTTGTATTTTATTCTTCATAAAATATCCAACGCCTTAGCAACTATCATCAATACCTTAGGCGCATTTTATACTTGCAAAAGGATTTCTATTTCCACGCCTTAGCCATTTTACTTCACCCTAACCACTTTGGGCGCCTTTTGCACATGGGAGGGAATAAAACTTCCCACGCCTAATATATTTATTCACCTTCACCTTAACCACCTTTTCACTCCACACTTTACCTTTTTCATGGTGCATTTGGGGGTATAAGAAGGATGGGCGCATTTGAACATATGTGAAGGACGAGTTTCACACTTAGAAAAGTTTTCAAATCACCTACTTGAAGAGGGCGCAAATGAAGGCATGAGGAGGATAAACATGTTGACACCTTGACTTGTCTTTTTCAAACTTATTCCACCATGCAGCTTGGGCGCATTTGGCTTGTAGTGGAGAATAACTTTCCAATGCCTTCCCTTTTGACTTGTTGACTTCAAATGTGGGCGCATTTTGCATGATGAGAAGGATGACCTTTACCACGCCTCCAACAAATGACTTTTCAGTTTCTTTATTTTTGTCTTGACATGGCTGCTCTTGGGCGCATTTTGCCTATGTAGGAGGATGAATATCTTTGACTTCTTTGACCTTTCTCTCCTTGGGCGCATTTTTCCAGTGGAGGAGGATAAGAATTTCATACTTAGCAATTTTTTATGCCACTATCTTGAGCTGGGCGCATTTAGGCTAGGGAGCAGGATAAAACTTGTTGACTGCTTTGACCTCTCTCATTTTGGGCGCATTTTAGCAAGGGTGAAGGATGGGCGCAAATGGAGGGTGGTGGAGGATATCTTGCCTTAGAAAATTTTCGTGAAGTCATCCACTTTGAGCTGGGCGCATTTTGATGGGTGAGGTGGATGAAGATTAATACTTAGCCATTTTTCTTTGTCCCTGCCAGTTTCTCCCTGCCTTACTATAAATAGTAAGCCTCTTAATTTTTACACCTCAGAAGTTCAGATCGATTTGAAATTTTGAACACTAGATCCTCGTGACTCCATTACCCTGCTGACATTGCCATTTTAGATTGACTTGCTAAAAATAGCATATTTTTGAAGGTGATTTACTATAAATAGTAACTGCTCATTTCTGATAGCTCCACTGCTTCGATGGACTTGAAATTTGAATGAGGCGCTCCTCACCACGTGACCTGACTGCTGACATCAACGCATGCACTTGACTTGCTATTTTTAGCCAGTTTCCAAATTGACTTACTATAAATAGTAAGTGCTCTGTTTGACTTGAAATTTCACCAGCAGATAGCCTGAAGGATACTGATCGCGGTGGTTTACACCGGTTTTCGAAAATTCTGACCTTTTACACCTCTTTTCAGGCTCCGAAGTTTGAAACCCTAATTTGCTCTGCATGCGTATCAAATGGTCTCTGTTTGCTCTTGTTTCTGTGGCATTGCGATCAGCTCGTGATTCTGAACTGCTGGGAAGCGGCTACCGGGACGTGTTGATGTGTTTTTCGTGACCGCACCAAACAGCCGAAGAACAAAATAGTTTGGGCTACTCCGTCCTCTCTTGATCAAAGTATTCCGTGTGCTAAGATTGCGAGAGAGTTCACACGTTCAACTCCAAGGTTCCTTAAGTGCGAATAGACCCAGTTTGGTTGATGTGTATATGCTGTGTTCTTACGAGGGGACTTACACAATTGTTCAGACTTCTTGCAGTTAGCAGCTAATGCATGATTTTGAAGGGGATTCTTGTGTGTATGATTTGGCAATGTGGTTCGTCTTCTTAAAACTAATCAGAAATGAACTGAATTTAAAAGAGGGTAGGGCCTAAGAAATTTATATTCTACTCTAAATGCAAGATATGTGGGATTCTGTTTTGGCAGACTTCAACCAAATTTCACCTAGCCTCACATCGGACAGCCTCAGTAAAATCGGTGCAATCTTCAAAGGGGTAACAAATGGTTTTCAAATTATGATTTAGCATACATACACCATCACAACGACGCGTGTAAGTATACAAATCACAACCGAAGTTAGATTCAAGATAATCTCCAGTTGACCACGCAAGGCAAACTTATCATCAACAAGTTGCTAGTGGTATGGAATAAAGCGAAGCTACCTCAATAAAACACCACACATCAACGTAAACTACTTGCATGAAATTAAGCTACTTGGATTCGAAAGGAAGAAGAGACCTTGCTAGCTATTCATGACAAGACGAATTCCACCATCAATGAAAAGATCAATTATCAAAAAAAGTGTTACACAACAATCTCCTCAAAAGTTTTCAAAGGGAAAACTTTCTTTCTCTTCCACACTATGCTAAGCAAAATGACTACTATGCAATCTCTCCAATCTCTAGCTCTAATGCTAATGCCTGATCTAATGTCTAATGTCTTACAAATGAGGGGGACTCCCCCTTTTATAACTAGCCAAGTCCCAAAAGACGGCTAAGGTTACAATTAATAGAGTGGTCAGAATCGTGCCACCTCAGCCCTAACCCTAAAAACTGCCAGAATAGAGAGTGGTACATTAAATGAATCAAAGATTCCCACTCACTCCCATAAATAGTAAATGTAATAAATGCCCATATTCAGTCTTCTAGAAGATCCTCGTCCAGTAGTGCGTTCCCACTTGCCTTCTCTCTGACTGCCAACTCCACGAACCTGCGAAGCACAGCCTCAACCTCCTGAACTGAAATAGGTGGAATGCAATCTAACTGAAACTCTAACACTGTGACTGAATGCTCATGCCTTGCACAAGACTTTCTCCAAGCAGCCAAGGAATCTTGCATGTTCTGGATCAAGGTGGAGAAAGTAGAAGTATTCTCAAAGTCATCTTGTACAAAGGTCTTAACATCTGCAAAGAAAGGCACTAGCAAAACCCTCAAATTATCAACACTTATCTCATCCGGATTCAACCGCCTAGCAAATATGGCCTCAAAGGTATTCTAAACTCCATCAATAATATTGACCATGGCCTTGTGTATCCTAGCTGAATCCGCCTGTGCCGCATCGAAGAAGCCACGCCCCGTGATAGCCGAAGAATACCACCTAGAGAAATCATACCTGTCATTCTCCTGAATGACACCTCCATCAACCAGCAATCGCAACGGAACATGTCTCAATACCTCAAGACGCTGGATAACTTTGCTCTGGTAGATAGAGGCATCACCCCAAGCATGATCCACTGCCTCCATCCGTGCTAAAATATTAGAGGCTTGCTGAAAAGCAAAAGCAAGATCCTCCATAAACTTCTCCGTCTCAGCACGTACTCCTGTGACCCATTTATCAGCCTCCTGTGCCATCCTTCCCAACTCTACCAAGCCGCTGATCGACTCTCTAGGCACATCTGCTGGAGGCTCTATCACTGGTACATCCTGCCCTCAAGAACGAGATAACTGCTGTACATATCCAATTAAGGCCTTGTGTTCTCTTTTCAACTTCTTATACTTCCCTTCTTTCTTGAATAATCTATCTTTGAGGGCAAGGAAGGAGTTATCACATTCTTCTACAATCTGAGCACCAGTGGGGTGTCCCAAATCTAGAGTAGTGACCACATAATTCTCAGGTACTGCTTCATTCCGGTCACACTCAACTCGTGGCACAGCTACGTGAAGGGTGCGAGAGCCATCCTCTTTAGTGGAGATCTTCGAAAATTTTCTTGCTTTCTTCTTCTGTGGAGGTGCACTGATCCTGTTCAGAAACTCCTCCATCTCAACTGCTGGATCAATCTCCTCACTGGGGCTTCTTCTCATTCTATCTTTAAGCCAATCGGGCATCATCGCATACATGCTCGAAGGGCTCTTTTGCTCCTGCAATGCCTCGACCTCTAGCTG
>VDFB02076352.1:0-36898 GCA_007258455.2 Sequoia sempervirens
AAACCCCCAAAACTTAACGGAACATTTATGAAACCTTGGAAATTCACTTACGCACCACAAACACATCCCAAATCCACCAAAAAGTTATCCCCAAAGTCAAAAATGTGGAAATCAGACTGGTGGGGGTCCACAAATGTTTCCAAAACAGCCAAAGAGGGAGGGAGTTCCAGAGGGAAAGTTCTGAAACCACTGAAACTTAATGGAACATTGAAAAAACCTTGGAAGTCCACTTAGGCACCAAAAACACATCCCAAATCCACCAAAAAGTTATCCCCAAAGTCAAAAATGTGGAAACCGAATCGACAGGGGTCCATAAATGTTTCCAAAATAGCCAAAGAGGGAGGGAGTTCCAGAGGGAAAGTTCTGAAACCACTGAAACTTAATGAAATGTTGACAAAACCTTGGCAGTTCACTTAGGCACCACAAACGCATCCCAAATCCACCAAAAAGTTATCCCCAAAGTCAAAAATGTGGAAACCAGACCGGTGGGGGTCCACAGATGTTTCCAAAAAACTAAAGAGGGAGGGAGTTCCAGAGGGAAAGTTCTGAAACCATCAAAACTTAACGAAATGTTGACGAAACCTTGGCAGTTCACTCAGGCACTACAAACACATCCCAAATCCACCAAAAAGTTATCCCCAAAGTCAAAAATGTGGAAATTGGACCAGCAGGGGTCCACGAATGTTTCCAAAACAACTAAAGAGGGAGGGAGTTCCAGAGGGAAAGTTCTGAAACCATCGAAACTTAATAGAATGTTGAGGAAATCTTGGTAGTTAACTTAGGCACCACAAATATGTCCCAAATCCACCAAAAAGTTGTCCCCAAAGTCAAAAATGTGGAAAAAAGCGAATCAAGCGATCAGAGACCAAGTTAGCAGGAACAAGACAAAAGGCAGAAAAGGGATGAAAGACTTTATTTCTCCCTAGACTTAAATACCTGAAGTAGGTGAATTTGGTAGGGGGAATTTGATTATTTGAAAGAACATGACCAATTTGGGCTTGGAAAATGGGGCACACAAAACAAGACAGGAGCAAAGCAACCTGTCGAGAGTGAAAAAAGGGGGGTCCCTGCCTACGACAAGGTGTGTGTGTAAAACATGCAAAAAAAAAAGGCTATATTGTTTCAATTTTCAATAAGGTGTTGTTGATAGAAGACAATATTATTTGTTAAAAGAAATATTGTTTCATTTATGGTTGCATTATATAGATATTGTTCTACATGGGCTCTATGGCTACATGCAAATATACATGTATAGGGAAATTTAATATTGTCTCATTTATGGCTTTTGTTCTATGGAAATGGTTGCAATATATTAAAATAGTCTGTGTTGTTTTCCATAATGCAATCTAATTGTTATTCACTAGCTTTGGCTATATTCCCTCATTTGCAATGCATAATAAAATAGTTAATATTATAGAGTTATGCTTTGGTTTTTGTTGATAGATCATTATTAGGGAAAGTATTTGTGAGTATGCATGTTTCTAATTTTTAAATTTTTTACTTATGCACCATGTTTTATATTTATGACTAGAAAATCGCTAGATATGCATCTGATGCATACTACAGTAAAATAGCTTGTCTTATACATTTTATGTTAATATACTGTTGCATCCTTGATTTGGTGCTCTATAACAGTCTACATTTTCCCACATGTTAGTTATTATTTTACAATTTATCTTTCTCTCTATAACACATTTAGGTCATTGTCACTCTCTACCTTACACTATGTTATTTCATGTCCAAATTATTTGTTGCATTCCCTATTGTGCAATGTTCTATACAATACACCACTATGTATCAATTGTGTTTGTATCTACTACAGTGTACATACATATTTGAACATAGGGGAGACACATTGTCCACCACTGCATACAATGTACAACTATATCACTACCTTGTTTGTGTTTGGTTCAAGATATACTGAACTCTACCACCCTCGGTGTCTGTATGTCACTTTCATTTCATGTTCATCTCCACCTATTGGCTCATTGTTGCATGTTACTACATAGAATTGCTAGTTAATTTCATTTTCTAAAATGGAAACCCACATTTAGTTAATTACTACATTGAACTTAACACCTTGGAAATTGAGTGTCCTAGATTTAGGTCTTAGGATCCATTCACCCAAGGGTGAATGGGTACCCCTTAAGTCTCGAGACCCAATTTCTAATATGTTTTTTATGGAATATTAATGATCCAAGCTCAAATTTTAAAGGTCGGCTTGTGGTGTTTAATTTTTGAGTAATTAAGGAAACACCATAAATACAAGGTATTTTTATCAATTCAAATCTAAGTTGCATAATTCAAATTTAAAATGAGTGAAGATTATTGTCAAGAGTATTGAGGAGAGTTTTTTTAGTCATCTAAAATATCATTGAAGATCATTTAATCTTGTAAAAGTTATGTGTGTTCATGTATTTTTTAAGAGTTAACATTTTGGTGTAGGTTTCAAGTTTCAAGCAAGCATTCAAGCATCAAGATCCATCATCCAATCAAGCCATTTCATGTAAGATCTAATCCTTAGAGAGATGTGTTATAATCCATTCCTCTAAGGTTAACCATTAAAGGGTTTGTTGAGGTATAACGAGCTTTGTTCATTCATCAATTCCCTCATTTTATCATTATTTCCATATCAAGGTTTGATTACCAAACTAGGGTTTGACAAAGGAAAAACCTTATCCACCAAAAATAAACATTTTTATCCTCTCTTTGTATGTGCAGGTTTGCAAGTGCAGAAGGATTAAAAGTTGATCAAAAGTGAAAATTTTCAAAGTTTTCAAAGTTTTCATCAAATTTGTAAAGACACAAAAACTCACCGACAAGTTTTATTTTTGGCTTTTCAATATTTAAACCTGGAGAAATAACATCTCAAATCTTGTACAAGAGGGCCCTCAAAGCTGATGATTTTGGAATATTATTGTCATTGATGTCAAAAGGTGTAGATTAGGCTCTAGAAATGTGTGGGTTGTTCATGGTACACAGAGCATAGCTAGAAAGTATTATGAAATTTGTTCAAAAGGTTAAATTGGAGTGTTTATTGTCACAATGTTTAAAAAAAATTATATTTTTTCAATGACTTGTTATTGTAGGTTGCAAGTCATTTAAGTAATTGCTTATGTCTTTGCAATTGTGTGGGAACCATCCCATTGTACCTAGTCTTCCAGGTTAGCAGAGTTTGTGTGTTTGATTAGAGAGACAACACTACTTTGAAGAGACTGAGTTTGGCATCCTATTGATTGAGTGATGGAGAGGGATAATGCTATGTCAGAGTGACAATGGCATTTTGAAAAGATTATATCTTGAGTCCCTTTGATACTCTGATGGTGGATTGGAGTAGATATGTGACATGGACAATGAATGGGTGGAAGGTATGATGTGCAGTATGATGATGATGTGGCTTTGATGAATAGGTGGTAGAAGCCTGCCATCCTACTGTCTGAAAGAGTTGATCCCATGGGCTAACGGGATTGAGACAGATAGCGACTATTGGTTGAGAAAGTGACGATGATAGATTGACATCTCATTGGGGAGATAGTGTTATAAATTGGCCAAACATAGCACCAAGTCCCCTCAATATTATGATGGCTCATGATTGGGGAGAATAATGCATATCATGAAAGTGACTCTATAATGAGTCCCATCATCATAGAGAAAAGGAAGACGAGTTGGAAGTGATGTGGTATACACGTGGTAATGAGAATCAAAGTAAGATTATGACACATGTATGGAAATATAATGAAAGGTAATGTCAAAGGAGGATAGGTGGCATTAGCTTGCTAGTTCATGAAGTTTTTGTGGGCCCATGCTTTTTGCTAGAAGTATAGTGGGCAAGGGTAGAGATTGATCGATAGTGATTGAATGGTGCAAATGAGAAAGCACCTTTTCAAAGAGACAAATAGACTTCAGTGAGAATCGTTAAATAATCCCTTTGACATGCTAATGACTGTGGGACCCAATTGGAAAGTGACGTAGGTAGTTGGTGATGTGTATTAGCAAGAGGGAAAAAGTGATTGATCATTTTTTCAATTCACATCCTTGTTGTTAATTGCATGGAAATGATGTGCACATGCATACCGTCAAAGGTAGATTATCAAAGAGAAAGAAATATTTCAAAGTATATTAATCTATAATTCCTTTAAATGTAACGATGCATAATAATCATAAAGCTATAAGATTAATGATATAAATTTAAAGAATAACAATCTAACGGTAGTGTTTTAAAGGTGTCAAGGTGAATGATGAACCATAGATCATGGTGCGTAGAGATAAAATCAATGGTCAAAATTTCAAGGTGAAGGCTTCAAACAACTAAGTCCGTGTACATAGTTTTTGACTGGAAGCCGAATAGAATAATGAAATTAATTGGTTTACCTGCTCCAAAAATTGATTTAACTAGAGAATTAATATGCAAGATGGTGGCACAAAGTGTAGAGGTAATTGAGATCAAGTGCAGGTCAAACAAACCAAGGAATGCATTTAATGTATTCTAGGTTTAGAGTTTGGATGGATTGCTATGGTCAACAGAATCAACAAATTTGTATAGGTAGTGCATGGCATTAGATGGTTAGGAAGCTTAATTGAGAAGAAAATCAAGTATGAAAACCCCAACGGAAGATTCTAGATGATCTGATCAAGTGTGAAAATATTGAGGTAGAGATTGTAGATCTAAAGAGTTCAGCAAAAGAATAAGATAATTAGGAAATTGTCTAAGAGGTGTGTGAAGTGTCTACAAGTATTGAGCATGGTGTGAGATGAAGTAGTAAGAGAAGGGAGAGAGAGAGAGGGATTTGTAGTAGAAGAGTGTGGAGAGAAAAGTTGTAAACAAAGAATGTACTAAGCCTAAATAAGTTGAACCCAAACAAAAATCATAAATGTAATAGAATATTGTCTCATGAGGATAATTAATTTATTCAAGTTAAAAGGCATAAATGTACAAGTGTAAATTATTATTTAAAAATAATATTACATAAAATCTTAAAATTAATAAAGTCCATGAAAGAATATATAACGTCCATGAAAATATTGAAACATATATAGATATAGTCCATGGAATTATACTGAAATACTAAAACATATACATATACAGTCCATGATATACTGAAACATGTATAAAATTTACATGTAATGTGTACTAAAACATATATAGAGTCGATGAAATGTACAAAAACATGAAATGTAAAAGAAAAAACATGAAATGTACTAAAAAAAATAAACACATCAACACACACACATCCTATCGTCTCTCTAATCATGAGAACTCTTCACTCCACATGGACTAAGATGATCTATATCAATTTGTACAAGAGAAAGACAGTTGAAATTTGATTTAACATGATTAAAAATGATTTAATTCAATTTAATTTATAAAATCATATTTAAATTACCGTATGAGGCTACTTTACATGCTCTAGTACAAGACCCATCTCATGTGCTATAAAAGAAAAATAATTTAACACATGAGCATATATATTCAATTGAAATTTGATTTAAGTCATTCATAATGTATAGTTTATAATTGACTTTAAATATAATCAAAAATTAAAATTACCATATGAGGTTGCTCTGCATGTGCTAGTTGAGGTGGTATGACATCATGAGGATGGAAAGTGTCACTAACAAGGTCCTACAAGGTCAGATACAAAATATATATTCAAGTGTTACTGACAATGTCCTACAAGGTCCTATTAGGTTAAAAAATATATATTCAAGTGTACCAATAGGTGTTTTAATCTATTTAAAATACCTACAAATTATACACAGATGTAGAAAAATTGTTAAAGAACCTAAAATTTAGTTGACTCCCAAAATTTTCATGCATCAAATGGTTGTGCAATACCCATTCTCATGGTTGTGTCAACCTATACATAGACATATTTTTAATATAAGTACATGCATGTTTGATATATAGTGAATTCAAAATACAAAATTGTAAGTATAGTTTTCTAAAACAATATACATATGAGTGGCTCATGTAAGATGCCCAACAATAAAGGAGTGCTTGACAATCCCTTTGGTCGATTTGTCGTGGAAGTCATATGACCTCCTTGAACCAACTTAAATATGTAATACATATTTAGGATTACATTACAAATTAAAATCATGTTAAAATAATTTAATATATTTAAAAAATCAAGATCAAAAATTGTTAGCCAAATTATTTTTTAGCTCGCTATCAACATTCATACTAGTGTCAATTACTAGCATATCATCAACATACAACAATAACAAACCAAACTCACTATTCTCCAAAGCCGTGTACATAGTGCATACACGGGTCAGATTCGCACTTGGTAAATTATTGCTTAGCCATGAAGGAATCAAACTTGAGGTACCATTTTTCTATGCTTGTTTCAACCATACAAGCTTCTTTTCAATCTACACATGATTTTTTTTTTTTTTTCAAAATTGCACATGCAATTCTTCTTCCAAGTCACCATGTAGAAACACAATCTTAACATCAAGCCACTACAACTCAAGGTCATATACAACTACCAAACCAAAAAATACCTAGATGATAGTCATTTTCACAATGGGTGAAAAAATATCTTTGAAATCCAAACCCTTCTAATCATATCCTTCAACCACTAATTTGGCCCTATACCATTTCCTACCACCACCTTTTTTCTTTAATTTGTAAACCTACTTTTTTTCAAGGCTCTTTGATTTGGTGGAAGATGCACCAAGTCCCATGTGTGATTTACCATCAAAAAATATATTTCTTCTCTCATGGTATCTATCCATTATCACTATCTTTGTCACTACAAGAATCTTTGAATGTATCTAACTCTACTTGATCATATATTAATAGATGACACAAAAAATCATCATATTTAGCAAGAAGTTGGCACTCCCTAGTGAACCTCCTCAATTGAGGAATTGAATCTTTTGAATTACCTTCTTTATAATTTATAATATTTGATGCCAGTCATTGTGATTCAAAAGGACCACATCCAATGGAGATGTCTTCTTGATTTGGCTACATTAAAAATTGATTATGTATATCCCGCACTTAGGTATTAAGGAGTTCGTAGCGATTTAAACTACTCACTTCTATTTCCAATATAATTGATTGACACATTATTTTGTTGACTTACCTTGTTTTGAAAAAATGACATTACTCTTTAATTAAAATCACATCCTAACTACAAGTTACTAGTTTGGTGATGTCATCCCACATTCAGTAACCATACTTCTCATCATTGTATCCAACAAAAAAATATCTTTTTGACTTTATATCCAACTTCATTCTTTTCTATTTTGGAATGTGAACAAATGCTTCACTTGAACACTCACAAGTGATTGTAAGTAATTCTTCTTCCCAACCACTTGTCCTTCAAAATCTTAAATTCCAATCAAGAAGATGGACCTCGATTAGTCAGGAACACTATTGTATTAACTACCTCTACTAAAAAATATTAACTACCTCTACTAAAAAATCTTTACCCAATCTTGCTTTTGAAAGCATGTTGTGAGCTCTCTCCCAGATTGTTTGATTTAACCTCTTAGTTGCACCATTTTCTGGATGGGTTAAAGAGACAATATTGATTTTTTGTATACCATTCTCTGCATAAAATTTATCAAAATCCAAGGAAAAATACTATCCACCATTATTAGTTTTCAAGCACTTGATTTTGTTTCCGTTAAATTGGTTTTCAATAGTTTATTTGAATTTTTTGAAATTTTCAAATACTTCGAACTTCCTTTTTATCATATAAACCCAAACATTTCTAGTGAAATCATCAATAAAGCTAACAAAATAATTAGATCCACCAATAGACTTTACCTCAGTGGGACCAAAAAAATTTGAAATCACTAGTTCCAATGGTCATATCATCTTGTTATGCCCTTGAATAAAGAAGATGATCCTCCTTTATTTTTCATAAATTCAATGCTCATGCATAAGTATAAATCAATAGATTTCAAACCTAGAAGTTGATCCTATTTTTGTAAAATATCAAGGCCCTTCTTTCTCATATGATCGAGCCTCTTGTGTCAAAGCTCCATCTCGTTGTCCAAAATTGGCATCACAACTCCAACTTCAACATGACTCTCTAGAACATACAAAGTTCCTAATTTACTGCCTCTTAGAATCACTAAGGCTCCTTTTCTGACCTTCCAAGTGTTGAACTTAAAAGTGATGCTACAACCTTGAGCATCTAGCTATCCTACACAAATGAAATTCTTCTTGAGTTGAGGAATGTGTCTCACATCTTGCAACAACCAATTATTTATATTTTTTAATTTTAATATCACATCTTTACTGACAACAACATAAGGTTCATCATCACCAAGATAGACCTTACTAATGTTTCCTTCTCGATAATTTTTTAAAACTTATCAATAGGAAGAGGCATGAAAAGAAGCATTAGAATCCAACACCCACACATCAATTGTAGTTTCCACTTGTAGATAAAACTCATGCATCCACATCCTCTTCATATGCTGCATTTACCTCATTTTCTTTTGATTAACTCTCCACCTTCTTGAATGACCAAAATTTCCTCTTTATGTGGCCTTCCTTTCCACTAAACCAACAAATTGTATTTATATCCCTATATTTAGATATCTTGTGAGATTTAGATATTCTTTTATTATTATATCTTCCCTATTCTTGGGATATCCCCTTATTTTATAAAATCAAAGCCTCTTTGAATGAAGTACTTTGACATGTTTTCTCTTCATTCTTCATTGAGAATAATTGTAGCCATATCATCAAAGTTCAACACATTTTTTTTTATGTGGTATCCTTTATTTATGGATACTAATTTATTAACTGCCATTAGAACACCTTCCCATGGTAAAAGTACAAAGGCGTGTCACACTTTTGGCCAAATTATCAACACAAGTGAATTTTAGTATTTATAACTAAAAATCAATTTTGGGAACATATAATCTAGTAAGATTCATTCTAGATAAGTTAAATACTTCTAGAATTTTTCCAACTAAAATTGTTGGCTAAATGCATATGTAGCACTACTTTGAGGCCAATTTACTTAAAAAATGCAATTATTTGAAAAATTTAACATTTCAACAACTCCTACTCATATAAATAATATTTTTTTTAAATGTAAAAGTACCCTTTTGTAGAAACATAAGTGTCATTTTAAAATATATATTTATTTTAATAGTTGAATTATTATTTATATATATATATATTTTAACTAAAAGGAGGTTATCAACACAAAAATATTAGGTTGATTATCATGCCATAAAAAATACTAAAACTTAGTTATAAAACTTAAAAAAAATATGATTCCCTAGAGAAAAGAATTAATATTAAGTTAGAATAATTTGTTTTCTATTTTAGATAAATATTTAATATAAGAGTTGACGTTGACTAGAAATAGCCACATTTTAATTCACACACATTTAAATATTTATTTAAAATATATATATTTATTAAATTGCAAAAAATAATATCCATGCCCTAAAGTTTATAGTTATAAATATACACAAAAAAATTGAAGGAAAAAAAAAGAAAATTTACTCTATAAAGCTTGACATCTCATGTAACGCCATTTTTCAACATTTTATCAACAACTAAATTATAGTGTTAATTTATAAAAAGCTAGAGGGACATATAGAGAGAAGTAGAGAGAAAAATTTAGAGGGAGGGAGAGATAAATAGAGATATACAAGAAGAGAGAGAAACATAGAGATATATGGGAAGAGAACAAGGAAGAAATCGCGAGATCAGAGGCTCCAGAAGACATCAAAAAGAACCTCGAAACAATCAAATCGTCGAGACCAGAGAGATCAGCTGGAGATCGCGTCACGTCGAAATCAAAGACATCATCAGCGGATCCGGATCAAAATTCAAAGATCAGGCAATCGAAGATCAGGATCGAAAGATCAATCGATATCAGGATCGATCAGATCAGACAAATCAGACGTCAGATCCGTCAGGCGATCAATCAGGATCAGGCGATCCTGCGTCATAAATCAAATCCATTTCAAGATCAAAAATCGAGAATGTGAGTATGAATAAAAAGAGATGGAGAGGAGTGAGAGAGAGAGAGAGAGTAGGAGAGTAGGAGAGATGGAGTGAATGTGTGTGTGTGAGAGAGATATGAATATAAAGAAATAGAGAGAAATGGAGCGAGTATATATAAAGAGAGAGGGGAGAGGGAGATATATAAAGGGGGAGAGAAAAAGAGGGAGACAAAGAATGAGCGAGGGAGAGATAGAGGGGCATAAAGATAGAGATATGAAGTTATATATATATGTCTCCCTCTCTATCTCTATGTTTCTCATTATCTCTCAATCTCTCTCTTCTCTTCTCTCTATTTATCTCTAAATTTTTCTTTCCTTCTGTCTTTGTCTAGATCTTTCTCTCTTTTCCTCTTTCTCACTCTCCCTCTTTTTTTTTTTATAATTGACCTTCCACACCACTTTAGTGTACCCATTACACACCAAGGTGTGGGAAAGATAGAGAGATGTTATTTATATATTGTATAATAGAATATATAAATATTTATAAATAATATATAAATATTATTTATATATTGCATAATATAATTTATAATATAAATCTAATTATAATAAATAATATATAAATAGTATTATTAATATATATAATATAACATATGATATAAATACAAGTATAATATAGCAAGATAGAGAGGGATATGGAAATAGATGGAGAAATAGGGAGATAGATAGAGAGATAGAGGTAGAGAAAGATATGGAAAAGAATGAGATAGAGAGAGTAGGAGAGTAGGAGTGAATATGAGAGAGAGATACATAGATGAATATAAGTATAATATACTATCTAAAATAAATAGATAAATAATTTATATGTATTATATTATTTATGTATTATATTTAATTTTGATATAAATATAGTAAATAATTTGTAAATAATAATACTATACAATAATATAATATAATATAATCATATATTTTTAAATTAATTAGTAATATAAAATTATGTTAAAAATTAGTTAATAATAGATTTTAGATATCTCCATAAATAATTTATATTAAATTATATTAATTTATTTCATACTAAATTTTTATATTAAATTATATAATTAACAATAATATCTTTCAAATTTATTATTAATTAAAAATACAAATATTTAAATAAAAAGATATACTCTTCTTTAAAATATATTTAATTGTTTTGCTTAAAACTATTAAGAAAGTGATGCAAAGTAAAATAAAAAAATAAAATAATTCAACATAAAAATAAATTTTTTTTTTTAAACTTATATAAATAATTATATAAAAATAGAAATAAAACCAATATAATATAAAATAATGATTTCTAACTTTAGATTTCACACGGTGGAAAAAAATCATTTTAAACAGCCAGTCAAATTTCATGGCTAAGGTGAGTGGTTGATTTCAGATAGGGAAAAAAAATCAGACGGTGGGAAAAAAATCATTTCTTGAAAACGACAGAGGCACTTAGATAATCATAGATAATCATCAGTTGATTTGGAAGATATTACATGCATGTAGATAGACCATGTGTTCACAAATGTATATAAACTATTGAAACTATTGGAAAGCGATGCAATGTAAAAAATTAAAAAAAATAAAATAAAATAATTCAACTTATTTGAAAAGTGAAGTTTATTTGGAAGTTTAACTAGGTAACAACTTAAAACTATTGGAAATTTATATTGATAGCCAGGGTGAGCCTTGATTTCAGATAGGGAACATTTAAAGGGTAATCATTTCTTGATCAAAACGGCACAGACAGTCATATTTCAATGTCAAGGTGAGCCGTTGATTTGGAAGATATTGAATGCGTAATTACATGCATGCAGATAGACCGTGTCTTCAGAGGTGTATATAAACTGTTGAAAGGAGAGGAAGCTGTTGAAGATCGCAGCAAACAAGATCCAGCCCCTGCAAGGGATCTTTTACGTAGGTGTATATAAACTGTTTCAGCACAACAACGATCAACATGGGTAGAAGAAAATTGGAGGCCTGTTACAGGGGAGACAGAAGCAAATGACGTCAGACTTTTCTAAAGCGAAATAAGGGACTGTGGAAGGAAGAAAGCTTATGAGCTTTCTATACTTTGCGGTGCCAAAGTTTTCATCAGAATTGTGTCTGAAGATGGTGAGGAATTTGCACACTATTTTAATGGCCGTGGTGCGACTGCGGATCAACAGGGATCTTTTCCTCTTCTTCACCACCAGAACTTGATTCATCCACCTCAACAACCAAATCCTGAGGATGCAATTATCTCATCAGAGAATTCAGTTCCTAAAGAAGACGGCTTCATTCATCCTCAGTGCAGTCAGGAAGACAGCTTCGTTCTTCCTCAGAATACAGTGACTTCGATTGCTGAAAAGGACGGCTTCATTCATCCTCAAAATGCAATCTCTTCAGAACTTCCATTCCCTGAAGGTCATTCCTCGAATGGATTCTACTGATATTGATTTCTTCAAGCAGCAGGAGTTCTGGCGGGCAACTGATAATCTTTGGAACTTCTAAATGCCTTCTTATGGCATTGTTAGCTTGGAATACCAAGATTATTTGTATCAGATCAAGTGTTGAGATGATCAAGAATGTAAGTTGAATGCTGTAGCATTCTGAGTACATGTAATCGATTAATGAAGATTGTGCAGTAGTACGTTATTGTGTTTCTATGTGATTGATTTTCTGAGTTTATGTATTTCCGAGTTTGTTCATCACTTTGGGAATTTGAGCTTATGTATTTCTTGCTTCATCAGATAATATGCACATTACCATCGATGAAATATAGAAAAGATATAGTGGCAGTCATCAATTTGTTGGCATATTCTTTTCCAAATCATGTTGTAGTTTTGTGAACTTAGGCATCGTAGATTTCTTGGGGACTGACTTATTATCTTGTTATCAATGTCTGTACTATATTTACTAAAATAGTTATCACTCACAATGTACATAGTTATTACTCATCGTAAAATCTGTAGTAGAAAAATGAATTCGATGCAGAGCTGTTCAAACCAATAAAATCGGGCAAACTAACAATCTGAAATGGAATTCAAGGGATTATCAGATAGTAATATAGTGCATTGTAGTGCCCTCCTATGATACTTTTTGTGTGTGATTGATGTCATTTAGATACTGCTTATGTTTGATGCATACTCGAGAATATATTGGTAATTGTTTTATCATGTTGTTTGGTTGGTTGACAGTTCTGCTTACCGGACTTGGTTGTTTATGACATTGTTACTTTTGATATGTGGACATATGTGTTTGATGTTATGCTTATGCAGTTGTTTACTTATCGTTTAATGATGATGTTGCTTAGAATATGATTATTGATTGAGGTTTGGGTGAGAGGGATGGTGTTGCATCACTCATCCATGAGCACCCTGCTACACTGTAATTCTCTCTCATGATGTGTATGGCATTTGATGTATATGTTGTTTCAACACTTGGTTTTATGTAGGATTGCAGGTACCTAAGTCTCGATTCCACTTGCACTGTTAGGACAAGGTGAGCCTCATAAATCCCAATGGGTACGGAGTTGAAAATAAAGTCCATCACCCCATCATTGTTTGATGATGTTGTCTGTTAGTACCCCATTCTATTATGGTATTGTTTTGTTCATATCATTCATTTTAATTATTTATTTAATGTTGTTCTATATGGTCATTGTTTATTTTCATTCAAGCATTGCTTTGGGTTTCATAGCTCATTTTTGTAATATTGATGTAATTAAAGTAATAGATTAAATTATTAATTTTTTAAGAGAATTCTAATAATTAAAATATTAAATTAATCTAAACTATTGTTTTATTCTGACAAAAATATAAATAAAACACAAATTTGTATTTTTAAATAATGGTTATTTTAAATTAAAATATAGTGGATTGATAATTCACTGATTAATAAATTTAATGTTTAACCTATTTGTTAAGAGGAATGTAATAAAATATTATATCTAAAATAAAATATATATATATTATAAAATTAAAATTTTTACCACCAAAAGAAATTTATTTAAATTAAATAAATATGATATATTTTAATGGTTAAAATATTAAACTAAGGATGAAATTTTTCTCTCGAATTGTCTTCCAAATGGTTAAGTGGGTTAAAAGTTAATTTCCAAGTGTTAAATTGGAATTTGTGAAATTCACACTTATCCCTTTGAAAAACGATAAACTTTCTCCTTGATTTAGTTGGAATTTGGGGAAAAAAATGATTTAGGGGAATTTTTTTGACAAAAACCTGATAGGGGAGAATTTTAAAAGAAAAGAGATTTTACTATATAGGGTGAAAAAGGTAAAAGTTAAAAAAAAAAAAGAATCCTTCGGGAGAAAGAATTGGGGAATTACTGCATGTCTTCATCTGTAGTTGCAAAATTCCTGGTTGGCTTCTTCATCGCTTTTCATTCCATCTATCTTTCTATATGCTAACCACCGTAGTGTTAAAAAAATAAAATTCTATGATGTTTAGTGTTTTAATGTTACCCTTGCCACCAACGATCCATGGATCTACCATAAAAGTATGGTGAAAAGAATATGAGGGGAATATATTTCCACTTTTAAAAAGGAGACACCAAAAAATTAAATAAGGTCTTATATAAGGATAAAGGCTAATATTATTAAGAATTCTTAAAAGAAAATATATTCCCTTATTTGTTTCTTTTTCCTTTCCTTTAAAGAAATTTAATAATATGCATTTAAAGGATCTGATATATGGTTATTTGTATATGTTATTCTTTTATTTTGTATTTTTGTAAAATCTACTTTTTAGAATAAATAATATATCTATTTATATATGTTATTTGTTTATTCATCCAATTATTTAGATAGGGATAAGTAAATAATTAAATTAATAATAATAATAATTTTCTTTGTCAATATGGAAATGATTGGATACTAAAGATAGTTTGTTTGTAAATAGAGATGATGTAAGTCTTCAATGTGCAAATGTTTCATTGTATAAAGTCACCTTGTCATAGCCTCTTACCTCTTTTATGGCTCGAAAATCCTTTAGATCTTGAAAATTAAATGTAACAGTCTATTCTAACCCGCCAACTATTAAATTCTATACATGCCATTTTCTCACATTTTTCATATAGTAATTGTGTATTCATGAATTATATATATATATATATATATATATAATAGAATGATTTAGGAGAAATTAAAATGTTACAAAAAAGCTTTAAAATGGATAGTTATGGGTAAATTGGGTATCTAATTCATTAGGGAATTAGTTACATTTGTATTATTCCATTTTCCTGTTACTGAGAAGTGATGTGCTCCCTTTATATTTATATTTAATAATGTGTTTCTTTAATATTTGTATTTTAAAGTAAATTGCTCGTGTTAAGTGGGGTAATTAGGTATTTGTTTTAGAAGGGCGTTAACACAATCCTTTAATTAGTTTTAAATGATCTCTTCATGAATGAATAGGTAAAAAAAAAAGTAAAATGGAATCTTGTGCTCTTATAATGTACTATTTTGTCGTGAAAATTAATTAGTAGAGAATTTTAGGATCATAGTTCTTTAAATATTTTAATGATCTTTTATGAGCTAAATGTTATAACGTAACTAAGTGTTGTGTTTATTGGACAGGTACATTTAAAATTTGATTTATTTTCAGATGCATTTAAATCAGATTTATTTTCTAATACATTTAAATTAGATCTATTCTCAAGTGCATTTAAAATTAGGTTTAATTACAAGTGTATTTAAAGTTTAGTTTATTTACAAATTCTCTTAATACTAGAATTGTGATTTGCGGATAAATCGTTTATGTTAGATTTTAATTAAATTTATTTAGTTTATAATATTCAAAGGTAGATATTACATTTTAATTAAATCTATTATTTTGAAGTAACAAATGTATAGGCTAGGAATTTTAATCTGATGGTATACCTATTGTAGGTTTTCATAAGTTCTTTTAAATAATTTCAATATAGTCATAAAATATGTGATTATTGAAAATCTAATAATCTAAAATTACTAGGAGATATTTTATTTATTTGAGTGTTATAATTAAAGAAGTAAAAATTGAAGTTAGATTATTATCAAATGATTAATCCATTCATGTTCTTATTAAGTTAGTTTATTTATCAAATTGAAAAGGAATGTTTAAGCAAGTGGAGTATGCAATATGCTTTCAAGTTTCGTTGAATGGAATGGTACATTGATTTATTTTTCATTTGACGAGTTTATAAGCCAAGCCTTGATGTGATATTTTTTTGGGAACCCTAGTATTTGCATACCCTTCAGTTGGGAGTATATGAAAGTTGGTGTTATAGGCTTCCTGAGGCATTAGGTAATGGATTTATGTCGGATTTCTTTGATTTTTTTTGAAATGTTTGATTTAATTATTAGTTTTTGAACTCTTGTGGGTGTTACCTTATTTCGTAGTTTGCCTCTTGTTATGGCTATTTGGAGAGATGGCCCATGCCTTGCATTTGTACTCAGACTGGTAATGTTTGGTGTTTTATGTTTGGTACATCATTGATTGTTGTAAAGTTTTGTATTAGGACCATGCGGTGACACTCTCCCATAGTATCCCTTGATTTTCCTTCATATTCCTCTAGAAGCAGTCACCTTGTATGTGGACATTGAGATTGATGTATGTTATGTTTTGGTTGACCTTGTGGTTTGGTCTTGTGCTCATTTTGCTTGTATGTCTTGGTTGTGGGTCTTTCCTATCAACTCCTAGCACGGGGGGTGGGCCTTTGCATCCACGTGGTCGGGTGGAACGTGCTATGTACCCCATTGGGTTCTTAGGTTGTGTTCATGATATAGAAGTGGATGCAGAGTTTCCAGAGCCACACTTGGTTGAAGATTGGTCCTCATTTTGTACCTTATTCTTCATTGATGTATCATTCTTGTACTCAATGTACTCCTCCCGTTGATATAAGGGAAGAATTATGTAATGTACTATTGTATCTTTGATGTGTTGTATCTATGGAAATATGCTCCACAGTTGTATCATGGAACTATGAATTGAATGGTAATAAAATGATGTATCTTTTTCCTCTCTTTTGATAATGGATGATTGTATGATATCATTATGTAATCTTAGTTTTCATTCGCTATCATTTTGGTAAAAGTTTGGGTTTCGTAACGATCGTTCCATGTACCCCAGAGGACATAGATGAATTTGTAAATGTATAATTTCTTTTCATTTAATGAATGTACAAATTTATCTTATGCAATGTTTCGCTTTAAAAAATAAAATAAAATTGCGGTGTTTTGTTGTCCTTTGGGGTTCACATGATGGGGTGTTACATGCATATTCACTCCTTGAAGAGAATGTTCAGAATTCAAGGGATTATGAGACAATAATATGTGTGCATGTTCACCTCTTGAAGAGAATGTTCAACTCTTGAAAATGATATATTCAAGGTAGTGAAGGCATATGGACAAAGGGGTATGCCAAATAGTTTACTTTTTCACTCTAAGAATTGTTGCATGGCATTTAAGTAGCCATTACGGATGATGGTATTAGATGTAGAAATAAGAGAGTAGAGATTATAAGATGGAATATGAAATAAAAAATAAGGGACTATAGCAGGTTTTTATAGATGCAAATAAAATCAGTCTTTCTTTCATTTTTTTTAATGAAGATTTGATCAATTTGTATCTGTAATTCAGTTACAAGTGTGATGAATTAGTTTGATATAGAATAAAGTTATTCACAAAGTTCATTTGGAATTTACACCTCAATAGTGAAGCAACTACAAACAATGAGAAGTTATTCATTTAGATGCCGATTAGTCCATTTTATGGATTGAACACATGGCCTAGGAAAATTTAGATGAGGAGAAATAATTCTTTAGATTTTTGTGAATATTTAAAATTCAATATTCAATTTGAGAGGAAATGAACAAGATCTAATCTAAATTTTGAGGACTTGTGAGAGGTACAAAATGGATCCTTGACTACTCAATGATTAAAAAATAGTCAAATTTTACGCAAAATGCAACACTTTTATGCTAGTTATTATACAAAGGAGAGTTCATAATGAATGGGAATAGTGTAGGGTATGCTATTTTTTTTCGTTACTATAATTAGTTCCATTAAGCATTATGTATATTGATATTTATCTAAATTAGACATTTTTAATGTACAAAATGTTCAAGATAATTGTCAAAGTCTAAGAAAGAAGATAGAGCACACTTTTTGTATGAGACTAAGCTTGTATGTTTTTTTGATGGATTTTCATTTGAATCACATTCATTATTTCTCTTTTTACATGAATTTAATTAAACAAATCAAATTTTTTAGAGTATAACTGACATGTTGCACCACTAGAAAGAGAATGAAGGTATTATCATAGAATCAAATTCCATGCATAATTTTATGCCACAAGTAGATTAATGTTATGATCAATAAATTGTCAAAATGGTTACAACCATAAAGTAGGGGCATCTAGATAGCAAGTTGTACAAGAAATGAAAATATGATGATTAATATTCAAGATTTCAACATATTAATGTTGGAATTTGAAAGATATAACAAGTCAAAAATTATATCTAGGGGATATTTTTTTTGAAATGGAAGAGGTAGGTTGTTCTACAAATCTATTCAATTATAATACTCTAATAGATAGACATTATGCAACATATGGAAAATAAAAACATTGAATGACAAGCAAAGGTAAGTTATAGGTGTTAAATATTCTTTTTTTTCATACACATAGAAACAAGTTTTGGGTTGAGCCCCTTGGAAGGATTATTGTTGAAACCTTATGAGTTGTGACTCCAATGGACTATACCCCATAAGGTGTGTAGATCCAGGCAACTGATTTTGAAAATTGACTCGAAAAAATCATTTATGTTTTATGTTCTTTGGTCTTCCCTACTCATTTATAATATCATATTATCCAAAATATTTAAATTAAATTTGGTCATTTGATTAGTACAAAAATTTCCCTGGCTCCTAAGTTCTATATTTTTTTAAGGGTAGTAAACTGTGCTACTTGTGTATTATTCTAATTTTTGGCTACCATTTCACAACTATGCTAAATTAGATCAAATTAAATTCACTATTTGGTTTGAGGTTTCAACAATGGTTTTTCATGCTCCCTTTGAGTGGCCTAGAATATATGTTTAGCCTTTAAAGACAAAGGTACGTAGGGGGTTTATTAGCACCCATGTGTAAGGCTTGTACCTTAAATCTTGTGATAACTTAAAGAATATTGAGAAGTTCTTCTATGACATAATTATGTAAAAAATTCTCATGCTACTTCATAATTGTATCAAAGCTTATTTTTCCTAGTGAAACCATATATATTAGAATTATTTAAGTTTGTATTTTCACCCTTTCGGCCTATTTCTAGAGGCAATTATGTTGGACATGAGTTTTTCTACTAGGATTATGTAATATATTTAATATTTCTTTTAAAAACTACATACATGGGGACTTTACATGACCACATTATCAGGATCTTAAGGGTTGATAGATGTAGGATAAACACTTTGACCTTATAATTTCATTGTACACAATTATTTACATGAAAATTATTTCATAATAGATGAATATAGTTAATCTTAAATATAAAAATAAAATATAATAAATGGGAAGGCCTTATTGAAAATTATCTATACATCAATGCCAAATAGGCTATCCAACAACTTATACCTGAACACCATATCATCTAATATGAATGCATCATGCTCTTGAATCTATGCATCTTGAGCACCTGAAACCCATAATCATAAACAAATCTATAGTTCTGGAAAAATGTAAGCTAAATACCAAGACCTAGGAGCCTCACCATCCTATTTAAAAGGCTTACTATGTTGTAACAAGGTTTATGTGAGGGAGTTGATGGATTATAAAGTCTTCGCCTCAACACTCTCATTCACAATACTAGAAGAGATCATCACATGTTAATGTCTAGCTCAACTAAGGAACTCTATAAGTCTATCCCTAGGAATGATGTCCCCCCTCTCTATCCTATGAATAGAGTTTTTTCTTTGGATATAGCATATATCAAAATAGTTTGGAATATCATTGATGAAAAACTCACAATAGATTTTTTTCAAAACATATCAGTAGGAACTCATTATTGTTGCATGAAGGATGACGAAAAAAATATCTACCACAATTCCATAAAATTATGCCTTATTCCTTAGTTTTGGAATTGATGGATAAGGAACCTCTTTCAACTTGTGTGCATGGGTGCATTGGCTCTTAGATCAATGAACAAGAAACAAAAATACAATTTAAAAAATTTCTTCTCTTTCACTTGTTTGTAGGATAATTTTGTGGAATAAAATGATCTTGCATCCTCCTTTTTGTTGGACCACATATTTATTTGACCACTTATAGTTCATCTATATGGAAAATAATAAATTTAAATGAGGTGGCAAGGATTTTATGATGTAAACTAATTTTATTTAAATTTTTCAATGTATCAACCAATGCTTGGAGTTATCTTTCATAGTTTTAAATTTAGTCTAACAAGATTTTTTGTGTTTTAGAAGGATGGTGAGGAGAACATGGAGGAGCTTGTTAAGAGTTGTACATTCTTGCTCTTCACTCAGATTTTTCACGCATATGATTTAGAAAAAATTAGGCTTTTGAGGTGTTGAAGGATTTTAATTCTAAAAAATAAAAAATATTTAATAAAACAATTAAAATTGATATTAATCTTCATCTAAACTCCTAAAACCTAAAAAAGTAATTCTCCTCAACATTGTGGACATCAAGTGGTGGTATTGTGTTAGCTTGAATTGACTTGGAATGGATCACAAAAATCACTCACATTGTTCATTACCATGTTTCAATGGTAGAAGGAAAAAGGGTTGGGATCAACCTGAGTTTCACATTTATTTTTTCCTTAACAAAAGCATTAGAAATAACATAAGTGTGTTACAACATCCTCACTTTTCTCCTTGAATTACTGAAAAGGGGTTGTGGCCACTTTTTGGTCCCCCATCTTTGTGCACATTGTGAGGCCCACTTCCATGATTGACCTATTATCCTGATTCTTTTTACTTTAGTTACAATGAAACTTGATGAAGCGTATTATTATTGTCATGTTATTATACTTTTGATTTTTCAAATTTTATTGTTATGAATCCATGATTGAGACTACATGTTTAGAGTAGATGAGATTATGATCAATTATGCATCCACTGATGATGAATTTTTAATTTTGATGAAATGATGAATCATATGATTGAGTTAACCTAATTGATTTAGAATTATGATATAAAAACCTAAGTTTGTTTATATGAGTAATGGATGGATGATTATACAATTTGAATCTATATTCAATATTATGATTCATGTCAAATTTGATTAGACACATTAACATGTGAATAGAATGTGTAGGTACATTCTTCCATGTCCAATGAAATTGGAGGTAATTAGCCCCGTATCCTATGTATTGAGAAATATTAAACTTGACTATAGTCCTTATGGAGGGACTATAGTCTCATTCGTATTGTGTTTAATTTGTGACATAATTTTTTGAATGATTTATCATCTGGTTAATTTCCTTTTAAGGCTAGGTAGGTCACTAGATGAGGTTTTTGGACTTTGTTAACCTTTTGAATATTGAATTTTGGATCTCACCTTCCTTGGGTTTTATTGGGATGGAGAAATTCTTTAATTTGAGTATTTTTTCCATTTTTGAACCCTTAGGATGATTACCTATAGGTTAGGGGTCAAATTTAAGTCCATATCCCCTTCTTAATTGCTCATTAATAAGGGTGACATAATTTTGGAAGAGGAAGAGTGTCATCCTCCAATATCTCATTAATGAGAGGAGACTTTGAAGGTGGAGTGCCTTAATCCACCTCCTAGCTTCTCTTAATGAGAATTGAGATCTCTTGTTGGAACTTGGTGTACACTCTTTGTTTCTTTATCCCCTCAAAATTTTCACACATGTGTGAGCACGTGTGGGGAGATGTGCTTAAGGGGATAAATGAGAGAATGGAAAATATCACTCATTCAAGGATTCAAAATCTTGGGTCACTATATCTATCGTTTAGGGAAAAATGAAGGGTTATTTTTTTTGGAGTTTTCACTTGGTTGTTTTTGAAAAGGCTTTATTATTTTTCTTGAAGTTGGAAAGACTATATTTTGTTGGAGAAGGAGAGCTTGGGGGATCATCTTCAACACAGATTTTCTTGGAGTTTAATTTTAGAGGTAAGCACCCCATTCTTTACTTTATGTTTTTATGATTGTACGTAGATGTGAATGGATTGTGTTGTAAATTGTAATTTTATACATTATGATATGTTGCTTGTGAAGTGAATGTGGTGAAGGGATTTTGGGTGTATGGGATAAGTTCACCTTTTTGGGAAGAGCATCCCTTGTTGGGGTTTGAAAGAGGTAGGAAGCTCTATAGGGAGCCTAACCCTCCTAAGAGAAAGAGAGGGTCAAGGGTATGAATACCCATATGTAGTTATTTTGCATTATGAGTATGGTGAATGGGTGAAGTTGTTTTAGGTAAATGGAGAAAGGAGATGAATTTGGTTGTTTTATGAGCATCCCCATATGGAAATCATTCCACTCTCTTTTCCCCTTTGGGATTCCTCCCAAGAACCCTTTAGTGAATGTGAATACCCTTGGAATGGGTTTATTGTATGTGTATTTATGTTATTTTTTTTCTAGGTTTTAGTTAGTTGTTTGGAGTAACCAATCCCCATGGTTGCTCAAGATGGCTAATTTTATAGTGAATGGTTGGGTGTGGTCCTTGGAGAAGCTATTTTGAGCTCATGTGTAGGTTTGGAATAGTTGTAATTTATATATTTTATAAGATCCCAACCATTGTTGTTTCAAATTTCAAAGAAAAATATTTCCCATGGTATAGCCTTCTTTTTCTTTTTATGAGAAAAACATTGTAAAAGTATATAAGGAATTGTAGACATATTGTATAAATTGCCTTGCTATTTGTATGGACTATCAAACTAATAGTTTTTTTTATAATATTGTAAGGAAAAAGTAAATAGAATTCTATTTGTTTGAATAAAAAATAAATATATATAAATTTACTTTTTGTCAATGCTTTTATGTAGGCTAGTTTATTATTATTCTAGAAATGTAGATATAAATAAGATTTTATTTTTGTATTATAAAATAAATAGAATAGTTTCATTTAAGATCATAATAAATCTCCTTCTTTCCTTATGAACCTGTGATAATTTAATTTTCTTGAAATATAACGAATATGTTAAAATATGTTCTATTTTTCTTTATGAAGGAAAAAAAGGATGATCATCTCTGTTGTTTTTGCATATATATGTGTTACAAAGAATTCAGTAAATAGTGATATTAAAACAATGAAGTTGTGAGATTTTGTCTTAGTATTGTGTTGTCTATAAAAATTAAAGACTTGGATTTGTTCTTTTAATATCTCTTAGAGTTGTTGCTCAAATATCTCTCAAAGTTGTTATTTAAATGTCTCTCTAAAGTTTATCTACCTCAAAAATAAGATGGTTATGTTAGTAATTAAGATTGGGTGTGCATATACATATAATTATTCTTTTTAAAACTCAGAGCATTATTTAGTGTATTTGTTTCATTAGAAATTAGAGGTTGAATATAATAGGCATAGCTACAAATCTATATGTTTAGTTTGGTTACACATTCCTTTGCTAAAGGAGGTAACTAGTGAAGTAATACCAAATTAAACTTTAATAAAAAATGTTAAGTTTGTGTATGAAGTAAATAGATTGCATGTACATTTATAGAAGGGAAGTAAACCTTCCTACTCCCCTCCCCACCAAGTTGTGGCCTATAGATGGGAATGAGGGTTAATCCTCACCCATACTATGTTACAAGGTTGTGACCTATACACATGATTGTCAAACCACTTCTCTAGACCTAAAAATCTATAAATGATATGAGAAATATCTAAAGAAAAAAGAAAAGAAAAGATAATTTATGGGTCTTTCTAGGGAAGGTAAATGACAAAGTCTAGAACCATTACTCTTTCTTTCCATAACCTTACAACCATTAAAAGAAATAAGGTTAAACAAGAGGAAATATGGTGTAAAATAGAAAATAATAAATGAACAACAAAAGATAGTAATATTGTCCCTCTAAATGTATTGGTGGTGCTAAAATCCTAAAGAAACTGAATTTCTGAGATTTTATACTAACTGGAAATTTAAACAATCATTACATTCAATAATCAATATGAATATACTCTAATAGAGAGTGAACAACAGTGCTAGGAAGAAATTTGTATTATTCAATTCAGAAAACAAAGTACAAAATCCTTAATCGAAATCAATGTCTAGTCTACTCATATAAGTACATGATTACTAGTAGAAAGATATTTTTAAAACCAACAATTCTAAAAACCTTACTATTACAACTACACAATCATATTGTTTATTATGCAACGCATGAAGCTGCAAACTAAAAATGAAGATTCTAAATAGAAAAATGCATGAAATTCTAAAAAGCTAAATATAGTCTAATTTAACTATCACTGAAAAATAAGATTGCACACAATTGTAGTTCATTATGCAATAATAGATTGCATGAAGTGCATGAAGGTGTTGATCATGCATGCCTTCAATCTCCCCCTACATGAGCAATAGGGATGAGTCCTAATTGATTCCTTAAAGCAACAAAACTAGTTGTAGGTAGTTCTTTGGTAAAAATATCAACAACTTGCTCAGATGTAGGGTAAAACTATAATTCCACTGTCCCATCTTGAACTAAATCTCATATTAAGTGATGTCTAATCTCAATGTGCTTCAAGCTAGCATGAAACACATGATTTTTTTCATTGCAATGGTACTACTATTATCACAATAAATAGTGGTTGGATGTTCCTAAACAAAGTTTAGATATTCTAAAATCTATCGAATCCATATGGATTGACAACTAGTTGCTTTTGCTGCAATATACTCTGCTTCTATAGAAGAGAGAGACATGGTTGCCTACTTTCTATTACTCCATGAGACTGTAACTCTAGAACCAAGTGAGAAAATATAACTAGATGTTGATTTTCTATCATCCATTGAACCAACCCAATCAAAATATGTGTAACCAACTAGCTCAAACTTATGTGTGGTAGAATAATGAATGGAAAAATTGTGTGTACCACTCACATACCTTAAGATTCTTTTTGTGGCACACTAATGAGACTCATGTGGATCCTGCATGAAATGAGAGATGAGGCTCACAATATAAATAATATCAAGTCTCGTTGTAGTAGGGTACATGTGACTCTTAACCAAAATTTTGTATAAAGTAGCATCCACTTTGGAACTTGCATCTTCCTTGGTTAATTTTTCACCAAGGGCTATAGGAGTTGCAACTACAATGCATGAAATCATTCTAAACTGCTTCAATAGATCAACTACATACTTGACTAGTTTGAGAAATTGATATATCTTCAGATTGTTTTTGTACCTCCACTCCAAGAAAATAATGCATGAGTCCTAGATCTGACATCTCAAATTCTTGTTTCATTTTTGCTTGAAATTTCTCCATGAGAGATGGGCTATTACTTGTATAAATGATATCATCAACATAAAGGAAAATAATTAGAATATCATTGCCAAGATATTGGATATAGAGGATTGGCTCTGAGGGACTTTGGATAAACCCCTTTTTCAAGAAATAACTATCAACCCTTGAATATCAAGCACAAGGTGCTTGCTTCAACGGTCCATAGAGAGCTTTTTTAACTTGTAAACCAAATGTTCTTTTCCTAAAATTTCATAATCAATAGGTTGTTGCACATATACTTCCTTTTCAATATAACCAATTAGGAGAGATGATTTTACATCCATCTAATAGAATGGAAACTTGTGTTGTGTAGCAATAGACAATATAATCTTGACTATATCAAATCTTGCTACTTGAGTGAAAGTCTCTAAATAATCTACTCTAGGAATTTGTGTAAATCCCTTGAAAATTAATCTTGCCTTGTGTTTATTCATAAAACTATCAACATGATATTTCACATTATAAATCCATTTGAAACCAATCACTTATTTTCTTAAATAGGAAGTTGCACTAACTCCCATGTATTGTTTTTATCAATTACATGCATCTCTTCATTCATAGCATCAATCCATACTTGTTCTTTCATGGATTCTTCATACACAAAGGGTTCAAATTGAATGGTACTAGACAAAGAAAAATTGGCAACTCGAGTCACTTTGGAGCCCCTTTGCTAAATTTTATTTAAACTTCGTACCTTTCATGAAGAGCTTGGAGTTGATTGTGGACTGGAACTATCATCTGAAGAGGAACTTGGAGAACTTGGTGAACTTGGACTTGAACTTCCACTTGAGCTTGTGGGAAGAGGAGGAACTTGATCATCTTCAAAACCCATGATTATTCTAGTGTAGTTTGTTGAACTCCTTTTTTCCATTGCCATACTCCCCCTTCATCAAAAACCACATCCCAACTAATATTTCATTTTTGTGTCAAGGTTATAGAATTTATATCCTTTTGTAGAATTAGAATAGCCCACAAAGATACAAATTTGAGATTTTGCATCCAAATTCTTCCACTTCTGAACTGGAACATGAACATATATGGGGCAACCAAATACATGAAAGTGAGCTACTAAGGGTGTGTGTCCACACCAAGATTTCTTTGGAGTGATATTCTAAAGCAATTTTGTTGGGATTAGTTTCAAAATATAAACTATGGTTGCTATTGCAACTCCACAATAGAAATTAGGAAGGTTTTTGTACTACAACATACTTCATGCCATCTCCATAATGGTATAGTTCTTTCTTTCTGCAATACCATTTTGCTGGGGGGTATAAGTTTTCATGAGCTATCTTTGGATACCATGAGTGTTACAAAAATCAAAAAACTATTTGGAAGTAAATTCTCCCCCCTATTTGTTCTAAGTATTTTGAGAGAATACTTGCTTTGATTTTCTATCATAGCCTTAAAGTGCTTGAAGCATTCAAGTGCCTCAGACTTCTTAAGAAAATAAGCCCATGTATGGCTTGAGAAATCATCAATAAATATCAAAAAAATATTCTTACCCAAAGATTTCTCTTGCATGTCACCAAAAATGTCAGAATGCACAAGCTCTAGAGGAGATTTTTCCCTCCATGATTTATTCATCAGAAAATTGTGTCAATGTTGATTGCCAAGAGCACACCTTGAACAAACTTGTTTAGCCTGAATTGTAGGAAGTTCTCTCAAGTGCCATGTCTTTCTTATGAAGCAAACTTAATCCTTGAAAATTAAAATGACCATACTATTGGTGCCATAACCATGAATCATCTATGGTTGCCTTGAGGGAATGTGCATCTTAGCCGACACCAATGTGAGAGGAAATAATTTGTTCTATCTCATACAAGCCTTTGCTATAAGATGATGGCTATCTAATTTATCAAATATTTTGCAGAAGTTATCTTCAAACAAAATCTATAATTTGGGCACATGCAAAGTGTCATGAATAAATTTATTTTCTCCTTTCTTGGCTTTCACTTTAAGGGTACCTTTTCCCATTACATCAACCTCTTTATCATCACCAAAATTTACTTGACTCCACAAATTCATCTAATTTGACAAAGAGATCATATTTTCCTATCATACGATTTGAGAAAACCACTATCCAATAATTAGACATCCTTTTGAAGTTCTTTTTCCAAATTGCAAGTGAAGAATATAAAGTGTTTTGCTTCTTTGAAAGACTCTTCAGTATAGTTGGCTCTTGACTTATTCAAATCATATTTTTCCTTCTACATTCATATTCATAGTGTCCATACCTTTCACAATATTGGCAATGAATGCTTCTACAATCCACATAACTTCTTCCTCTTCCCTTCCTCTACCACATCCTCTAGATGTAAAAAGCTCCTATTAAAATTGCAAAGAACCTATTAACTCTAAAGCTTTAAATGTGGTTAGATCTTTAATTTTTTCAATGGTTATGACCACTAGATCAAATTTTGGCTTGGAAGGGATCTAAAAAAAAAATCTACAATTTTTTGCTATGTGACACTTTCCCCTTGAGTGTTAAGATGATTCACAATACTTTGAACCATAGTAATAAACTCTTGAATAGACTCAGCTTCTTTCATCCCTAAATTTTCAAAATCTCTTCAAAAGGTTTGAATTCTTACCAATCTTATTTTTTTAGATCCTTGGTATGTAGTTTGTAGAGCCTCCCATGCATCCTTTGACTTTGTCATCCTAGCTATATAGGGAAAAATTGACATCCAATGTAGATTGGATGGAAAATAGAGCTTGATTGTCCTCCTTTTTGTCTTCTTTCAACTGAGTTTGTTGATTTTCTATTAAAGCATTTAATGCATTCTAATTTGCAAGTTTTGTGTATCCTCCTACTGATTCTCAAAATCTTGAGATAATATTAGGGTCTTCATCTTTATACTCCAATGGTCATAGTTGTATCTAATAAACAATGAAAGCTAAAATAAAAAATTGCCACCATTTGCCATTCTAATATTTCTGAGAGATAATCGTTAACCTGCAGTTTCCTGCCAAATATTTATGCAACCTACTTTGATACCAATTGAAAATACTAAATTGTTGAGCTAAAATTTTAAAAAATCATTACATTCAATAATCAATAAAAATCTGCTCTAATAGAGAGCAAACGACAATGCTGGAAAGAAATTTGTATTATTCAATTCAAAAAATAGAGTACAACATCCTTAATTGAAATCAATGTCTAGTCTGCTCATATAAGCACGATTATTAGCAGAAAACTATTTTAAAAATAAACAGTTCTAAAAACCTAGTTCTATTATGACTGCATAGTCATGTTTTTTATTATGCAGTGCATAAAGCTACAACGAACAAAGAAGATTCTAAATAGAATGTGTGAAATTATAAAATGCTAAATATAATCTAAAACTATCGTTGAAAAAGAAGACTGTACAAAACTATAGTTTAGTATGCAATAATAGATTGCATGAACTATAGGAAGGCATTGATCACACATGCCTTCAAACTTGGCTCTATTGGAATCCTTGACCCTAGATGTGCCTGTGCCTTATCTGCAACTTAAGTAATGCAAAAAAGAGAGAAATGGGCATAAGGAGATGGGTGTCACTACCAACAGGAGGGCGAGGACATTTAATATTAAATAGTAATGAGATAGTTCTGACTTAAGTCCTATGCTTGAAATAGACAAAAAATTGAAGATATGTATATAATACTTTATCCTTCATGCACGCTCTTCATTCCATCTGTTAGTTGAGTTGGCTTATTCTTTTAGACATTGGATCATGGAGTAGAGAATGTTTAGAAAATGGTTTATTTTGTGGAAATTAGGATGGTAGGAATGTCAATGTTTTCTTAATGTTTTGATAAAATTATTAGGCCCGTGCTTGAGAATATAAACAAAAAAGGAAGAAACCTTTACAAATTGAATTATACGAAAATATATGATATTCGTAGTACTCTTGTCACCATGGGATTTCAACAAATATTAAGGGAAGTATTGTGATAGTGATAATGGTAAATATGATGATATTAAAACTTATAGGAGAATTTAAATTAATATCATGTAACCACTATCTTTGTCACTAGAAGCATCTCTAAATGTATTTGGCTCTACTTGATCAATAGTGCATATGCATATATACAGACATACAAACATACATACATATATATATATATATAAGTAGTGCATATGCATATATATTGATCAATTAATAAAAAAGGAAGCCATGAAGATTGGGAGTGAGAAAGGAAAGTTAAAATATACTAATTTCTCAACATGGCCTTTTTCTAAACATGAAAGAATGTGTTGGGAAAAAAATTAAAAGTTCTATTAGGTGTTGAATGGTTGCTTTTATTATCATGGTTGGCACTAGATGCAAAGCACAAAACATTTAATGTTGAACCGTGCAACACTATTTCCGAAAGCATGCAACAAATATGGATGCTGACTTCCCATAGCCATTGGGAGACCCAAAAAAATGGGAGGTTGACGAAAATCCTGTATGGACTTATAGCCCATCTTCTCGCTGACTTCCCTGCAAAAAAAAAGGGGGCATAATATTATCACAGAGGACACTTTTATTTTTCATTTCAAACCATCTTCCTTTACAAAAGATGTGTTGTCCCTCTTGGCCCTCATACCAAGTACGGCAGCAGAACGACACCAAACAATGCCTTATTGAAAATTATCCAAACATTTGTTTTCTTCCCTGGTGCATTAATAGGGCAGCTATTATTACGATGTCCCCCAGTACATGTAAAGCATACAATATGTGTAACTATATCTATATATGTATACATATGTGTATATGTATATCTCTACAGATATCTACATATGTGTATATACATGTTTATATATATATATATATGTGTATATATATGTATGTATAAATATATGTGTGTTTGTGTATATATATGTATATCTATATGTATATATGTATATATGTGTATGTATGTGGATTTTTGTATGTATATATATGTATGTATACATGTATATATATCTAGATCTATATATATGTGTGTATATATGTATATGTGTATTTGAAATGTAGTGTGCTATGAATGGATGTATGTATATCTATATGTATATATGTCTATATGTATGTGGATTTTTGTATGTACATATATATATATGTATATATACATGTATATATGTGTAGATGTATATATGTATGTGTATATATGCATATGTGTATTTGAAATGTAGTGTACTGTGGATGCAACATTGGGAAAGATTGTCAGACCCTGGTGTTAAGAAGAAGACACTATGGAAAATCAAGTGCATTGGGATCTGATTATTGATTTGATCGTTGTTACTGGTTTTGTAGTCATTGTCATTATTCTGAAAGGTTGTTTATAACACATTATTTTATCAATTGCCACATTATGGCTAGGCTATGGTCTACAAGAATAACAGAAAAGTGTGGATTATAGTGTGGTGATTATCAAAAAATGGAATAAATAAGTTTTATTTCTTTTGATATATGGAAGATTGATGCAAGTGTTCATCAAATTTGTCAAGAGTGCATGTTCTAGGTTGACTGTGTTGGAGGAATATAGATTTTTTTTAAAATTATTTATGGAGACATCTGTAAATGTGCATTTCTTATATTATTTGTTTTAATTATATTGTAGATGTGTGAAGAAAACAAATAGGAAAGTATAAAGGTTTGCTATTTAAAAATTGAGAATGGACGTTGTTAGCTTTTGATGGTTTAATTGAATGCTTGGTTGTTGTATTCTTGTCACAATAGAACTTGTGGCCAACCACTGGTGTTGGAGCCTTATCTTTTACAAACAACAGCTTGAGTAATGGCAGTTGAATCTAGCTCTCCCGAGGCTTCCCAAAAATTGTTAGGCCTGAATCTTGTAAGTTTGTTCCTTGTTTATTCTCTGTTCCTACCACCTACATTGGTTCTTTCACATGTGCATCGAGCAAATTGCAAACATCCTTTACTTGCATTTGGATCCTTGCTGGTGTATAGTGTGGTTTGTTTATATTTGACATATTTATTTGGCTTTAATGTCTTTCTTTCCTGGGTATTTGGGAGAAGCCATTGTTTAGCTATTTACATGTGTTTATTTTTATTGGAGTTGCATCTAGCTTTCTTTTTGTTGCAATATTTCCCATGCACTATCCAATGGTAATGATAAACTTATTGATTTCCGTTGTATGTATTGTTTGGTGTTGGGTTGCAAAATTAGTTCATGCGTATTTTTTGAAATGATGGTTGTGTGGTTGGAGTCTCTCGCTTTCTGTTCATGCTTGTACTGTTATACTTTTTATGTTGTTTTCTACAAGGCATTGTTGATAGTTGTTCTCTAGCTTCCTAGTGTGTTCCGCACATCTCTGGGACCTTCCCCTAGGGCGCTGGAAAAATTGTGATTTAGAGGGATAGTGGTTGGCCAAGAGGATGTTGGCCTTATTGTACTTTGCAAGGTTTTATTGGCTATCGTCCTCTCTCTTTGGTTATAATATGGGGTTACAGACCTGCAATCAACAATGCTTTTTTTGTAAATGGCATAGACTATGTAGTTGCTTTATTGACTTTAAAATGATGCTTTTTTGAAAGTGCATATATGTTGACTCAACTAACTTCAATAGATGGCAAGGCTGACAAAATTTTTGACCAAAGTTCACACAAATAGGGGATATCCACCCATCTTCCATGTTAGTTGTTAGCAACCCATATATATATATATATATAGACACACACACACATATATATATATACATAATTTTTATTCCCTTCAAGAAATTGTATGCAAAAGGTTGTATTATTTGTTATGAACAATGTTATTTTAATAATTCTTGTCATTTTTTGGCCATTCTAATTTTAAGAAGGTGTTGTTGACACCATTTTATTTTTCTATTTGTTTGCTAATAATAAAGGGTTTTGAAAAATTTGGGTAGGCTGTCTTGTTTTATTAATTATGTAGATGCACCACAGATAGAAAAGGAACATTGTATATGATGAATATTGTTTTTTTTGCAAACTGCTAGAAATTTGCAGCCACAAAACACACAGACCTTAAAGAAAAATCCACCAAAAATTAATGGTAACAAACCCATTCAAAAATATACCCATACAAAAAAAACTCCTTTCTGAACACAATTTCCTCAAAAATTGGAAAAAATATAGCCATTGTTGGCCATTTCCAATATGCATTCTTCCTCGAATCCTAGAAACATAGGTAGAACATCGAGCCCATAAACCTAGAGAATGAGACCAAAAAATATATTATCGATAGTTGCACAGACATTTGTTTTGTTTCCTGGAGACTTTAAAATAGATGTTGCTTGCATTCTCTCCACTACAAGTATTAGTTGTATTCATGATTACATGAGATCCCATACTTTTGCAACTGCATCAATTGTTAATAATACAAACTAAGGATCTTTTGACAACCACCAACAAAGTACCATAGATGAATTTTGGTTAAAAACAAGTTAATAATTTGTGTGATGTAGAGTATGAGTAGCAGAAGACTAATCAATAATGCTCAATGAAATCTAACATAAAGTGTATAAGGTCAACTATTTTAGTCCATTGTAACCATAAGCTTAAACATATAATTTTTTTTCTGATGCCCACACCAGAAAGATAGCAATCTGTACATAGAAAATACAAAGTAAAAGTCAAGAAAATGAGGACTTTTCTCCACCCTACCATATTGGGTCATGAAGCCTCATGGACCCTCACCAAATGCCTGAGCAAGAATATAGATTGGAAACCACTGTAATTAGTGGTGAAATGAATATTGTGTATTACAATCAATATAGAGTGCATTAGGATATGATTGTCTATTTGAACATTGTCGTTGAATTTTACAGTCACTAACATTATTTGGGAAGGTTGTTTGTAACGCATTAGTCAATGGAACAACAAGTGATTATTGTAGCATGGTCTACAAGGAAAAGGAAAATGTGTTAGTGTGATAAAGACACAACATTGGTACAAAATAAATAAATCAGAAAATGTAAAGGCTTATACAATTAATGACAAGGATGAGGCAAGACAGTTGCAATAGAACACAATAAGAAAATAAAATCTAGGCATACCTTGTGTAGGGAATAAATTGAAGTTTGGACATAGAAAAGGAGTTCTGCTCTTGATCCTACCATATTGGTTGATTGAGTGTCATCGACTCTTTCTGCTTGGGAAAGAGAGTTCAAGAACTGGGATGTAGATTCATAACCACAATTACAACTTGATCTTCATAGCTGGTTGAACTTGGCTCGAAAAGGTCATCCATCTATTTACCATATAAACTCAAATATTAACACCCAAGTTCTTGAACTATCTCTCCCAAGTAAGAACGAAAATGAGCTGATCAACAAAGAAATTTGAAAATTCAAGCACAAAATGCAAAGAAGCAATTTGGCATGGTGCAGTGCACGAACCACAAATCAAACACACTCCCAAAGGATTCCTTTGATATGTAGCTCTTCCCATTTGCTTCAAACACATGTCTTCTCGCTAAGTTTCCTTAACAAAAATGGGAAAAATATTATCAAAGCTGACACTTTCCTTTTGCATTTGCATCCATTTGTCCTTTCAAAAAAAAAATTACCTACAATGCCCTTGCAAAAGATACATAAATATTAATCCAACTTGCATCCTCACAGAAGGTTACCCTCATCACTCATGGCTCTCATTTCAGGTATAGGAATAGAATAACACAAAAGGACGCCTTGCTGAAAATTTCTAGGTGCATGTATGTGATGTTGAAAAAATATGTTGGCCAGAGTTATAGCGCATTTGCCACCTACTATGCGGATTAGTGTGCATATCAAACAATACAGCCTTTTGTATATAATGTATTGATGAAAATTGAAATAATGTATATATATGTGTGTGTATACATACATATATATGTGTGTGTGTATATTTATGTGTATATGCATGTATATATATATATATGTATGTATGTATATATATCTATGTATATATATATTTATAACATGTATATACTATTCTCTTGGAAACATACCCACAAAAACACAAATATTGAAGAGAGAAATCAAAAATTGACAGTAACAAACTTGTACAAAAAAACACTCCTTTCTGAACACATGCTACTCAAAAATTAAAGAATACAGCTTGCAGAACATCACCTTCTACAAAATGAAACAATATAGCATAAGCAACAAAACTATAATCGACAATCCCCAATGGGAGCTAACAGAAAGCGTATAACATTGAGTATTTTGTTCCAATGCAAAGAATAGTAATCAAAAATACCTTAGGCAATGGGATGTAATAGGTGTATAACATTAAGTATTTTGTTGGATCATAGGCATAGCAACAGAATGGATGGCATAGATCAAACAATATTTGTTTCAACACAAAGCAAGGCAGAGAGAAATATTAAAGACAAACAAGCATAGTAACATAACCTTGCAAAATGATAGGCATAAGATGTTGACAATAGATAAAATAATATTTGTTCTTTGGAAAAAAAAGAAAAGTCTTATGTCAACAACAACCTAGCATATACTTTGCGATAATCAACAGTTTGTTAATAGAGGTGAAGCAATACAACTTGCAACAACCTACGAAGGACAAGTGATGCTAGCATCACAAAAAATTTAACAATAGGTGGTTGTACTTGCACCTTCACAGAATCTTGTCCTCTTCGCATGAACATTTATTGTTGTATGGTCTGTGTGTAGTGGCAACAATGGTCAATGCAAGCTAAGATAAAGTATATAAGGTAAACTATTTTAGTAGATTCTAACCACAACCTAAAACATTTTATTTTTTTTGTAAATGCTATCTGAGGAGGATAGCAATTTGTACATGTAAACTATAAAATAAAACGCAAGACAATAAGGCTTGCTCTCCACACTGCCATATTGGGTCATGGAGCATCATGACATGAACAAAGATACCAAAAGTGTTTGCAAATTTCAGTAAGTCATTGTTGGGTGTTCTTCTCTAATGTTAGGTGGAAAAACAACATGTAGTACATAACATTGACTATTTTACTGCATTCCAACCATGGCCACAAAACAAAAGAATTCAAGGAAACAATGTTTCCAAACAAAAAGTCCCTCTATATGCATCCAATCAATGACATTGCATTGTATTTTTTGGCATTGTTCTCAAGCATAGCTTTTAGGTTTTTGTTTGTTAAAGGCTCACAGAAGGAGTTGTTTGTTCTGTCATGACAAAGATACCTTCCACCATAGATAGAACTGATGGAAAATCTATACACTTGCTCGAGGGTTCCATCAAAGCTGAATGGGTTTCATGACCCAATATGGGAGGGTGGAGAGCACACCTTCTTCTCTTCTTTTGCATTTCAATTTTTCTATTCGCTGTTGATTATTTCTTGAATGCTCTCAAACTTGCTCGAGGGTTTGGTGAGAGCCCATGGGGCTTCATGACCCAATATGGTAGGGTGGAGAGCAGGCCTTGTTTTCTTCTTTTGCAATCCACATATATGTCTATTCTACATAGAAATGTTCACTGAAAAGATTGTATTCCAAATATGGTAGGATGGACAATAGATCTTCTTTTCTTTTGCTTTGGTACTTGCAAGCATGTTTTATGTTCATTGCAATATTTTTACATGTACATGTGTATGTATATATGCATGTGCAATATAAAATGTTGAGTTTTTATGGATGGTCATTGGAACGAATGAAGGTGTAATACACAATCATGGAAGAAAGTGCGTTACACTCCTCCTTAAAGTGTTGATTGCACTTCCCATTGGTTTTACTCTCCATTGAAAATATTTCATATCTATAGGTACATTTGCAAATGCATTTACATATACACATGCTTGGGTTCTTATTGATGGATAACTATTGGAAAAAGTATTTGTGAATGTACAGGTTTGTAATTTCCAATTTTTTTTACTCATCTAAAATAATCAATATTCTACAGCTAACAGATTGCTAGATATGCATCCGATTTATATTGTTGGCCATGATTTCTTAGTAAAACCTGTCTAGTGGACAGTGAGTATTTCTTCAGTCTATTTCATTTTGCATTACTTGGCTGTTGATTAATTACATTTTTTCTTGGCTTCGTTCTACTATATGTATATATATATTTATATGTGCATATGCATGTTCAACAAAAAATCTCAACTTATTTCCAATGGAGACTATCATGAAGGAAGGGATGATGCAGAACATCAGGTAGCAGTAGGGTGATCCCATAATAGTGGTTTACAATTTTTGGCCAAACTAGACACTGAAATTATTATTTTTAACTAAATCTTCACATTCGGGCACCTATAGCGGCTAAACTGTGAGGAATTTGAAGATGGTGCAAACTAGAGTCTCATCAAATTTTGTCTGTAGATTCTTAAAAAATATTTTTTCAAAATTTTGAACAAATTGCACTTCTTTTTCCATCTCCCACAAAAATAGATTTTTTTCAGAAAACAACATTTTTAAAAAGTGACGCACACCGTATAACGCATAACTTTTTTTCCATGAAGGATAAAATTCTAATTCTTTCAAATTTAGATTTGTAACTTTTATATCTAGTGCTTCCACTTGGTTAGTTTTTTATTGAATATTTTTTCCTTAA
>VDFB02076353.1:0-20286 GCA_007258455.2 Sequoia sempervirens
GGTGCTATCGATCTCCTAGGTTGGTTTGGGACCCTAGGATCATATTCAGTTTCAGTTTGGTTCAGCATGATGATTTTGGGATGACACTAGAATTGCTTGAGGACAAGCAATTTTAGGAAGGGCGGATTGTAATGTCCCCATTTTAGTCATACGCTCTTTGGTGACGGATAGCCTATTTCCGGAAGCTCGTAGGCTCGTTGGAGGTAAAATTAGGGTTTCCTATTTTATAGGGTTTTGAAGCATTCTTGAAGGTTTGCATGTTAGAGTTTCTGATGTATGTTTGGTGGAGTTTTCTAGGTTTTTGGAAAGCTTCAGAATGGTGTGACATGCATTTCCATTTGACACCCTTTTTTGGAACTTGCTATTTGTAGCCAGCACATTGGAGTTTCGAGATTTGGATTGCGGATTCTTTCTGGGTTTTCAGAGAGCTTCACAATGATATAACATGCAAAGTGAGTTGTGCAACTTTTTAGAATTTACTATTTTTAGTAAGTTTTATTTTTGGCAGTATTCAGATTGGCAACAGTCGAGTGAGCTTTCTTCTTCAGGCAGGACAGTTGAGTTTTTTTGAATTTGGCTTTCTGAGGTGCATTTTTAAAAGAAATGATTTATTTCAATCATTTAATTAATTTAATGTGTTTGTGGCCCCTTGGCCTAGCACAATAACTTCATGTTGTTTTTAAAATTGGGGCCCTTGAGGGTGGACACCACATGAGGAGATGACATTTTAATATTTCAAAGGTTAATATTATTCCGGGGACTTGGACGCCACTATAGAAGATAAATATTAATCATTCAAAAGTTTATTACTTCCCTAGAGGCTTTGGACGCCATAATGAGAGGCAGAAAATGATTTAAAAATTAAAATATTCTCAAAAGCAAGAAAGGGCGTCCCATCTTGAGAAGCTGAAGAGTCATCTAAGAAAGCTATAAAAAGTGGCCTTTGCTCTCTCATTTGGTTATCTTTGGTGAATTATATCGAAATGCTGTTGAATTGATTTCAGAACTTGGCTAAGGAGAAGCTTAGCATTTTTACACCATTCTTCGGGCCGGAAACTATGGTTCCCTAGATAGTCTATTGGGAGTGTGCTTCATTCAGAAGTACATATTGAGTTTCATTGTTGAAGATATTGAAGATTTTGATAAAAATTTCCAGATTTGTGTTTGCTAGTCATATCATGGCTGAAGGAGATTTTTACATACAACTTTTTTTATGATTTTTATTTGCTTCTAGGTATTGAAGCAATTGATTCCTTGGATATGGGCGACCCTTCCTGCAAAAGATGGGATTTAATTTTGAAGATTGGGATTTTTAAGAAAGGCCGTACCTCTTCAAGAGCCGTACTTTTCTCCTTGTGATTGCATTGGGAATCGAGCCCTTCTCTTGATGGCTGTTTTGCATTATTGGACACTTGTATGCTGGTCACCTTGCATTGGAAATGATGAATCTGCAATTTATTTGAAATTTGGTGAAGTTTGGAAGAGATTCGAGCATATTTGGGTGAGTTATATTTGCTGGTTTGAAAATTACAGTTGCTGGTTTATTATATCAGATTTATGATACTTCAGATTTTGGTTTGTAACTCAGTAGTTGAGAAGGTTTTAAGTGTGAGAGATCAACTTCTTTCATGGTGCTTTGATAATATTGTAAACACTTGTATTTTGCAGTTATTTGATATTGTAAAATTGTAAACAGTAGTACTGTTCTAGTCATTTATTTGCTGCATTTACTTGTGTTTATTTTGTCACACATTGTAACCCATGGATGGTTTACCGCCAGTGTGGAGAAAATAATAATTAAATCTCTCATATCACCAGCGAAAGTGGCCGAATCCCCAACTGTTGAGTTGTAACGCCCTGCCATGCAACCCTAGAGGAAGTTACAAACAACTACTCAAACACACATTTTTTTTTTTTTTATTAAGTACAATTAACATGCAAGTTCATTACCCATTTCCAACAACCTCTAAGGTTACAAGACTGAGATTACTTTAAAACCCAATCAACAAAAAAACATGAATTGAAACCATAACATTTAATTACTTAAGAAATTAAGAACACATACATTCCATACATGATAAATTACATATAAGAGATACCACATGATTTCAAATAACATAATTTAACAATAAGATTACAACTCTCATTCCCCGAATGAGGTACATCCAATAAGCATGGTTACATATTACATTTTCCACCTCGATAACAAATGAGGGGTAATAAATTACAAGATTCAACTGAAATGAATGAAACTTGAAAAGTAACTAGATCCTACGAGCTCTCCAACTAAAAATCTCGTCCACATGAACAAGAAGAAAACCCAACGGAGTAAGGTGCACGTTCCACCCAACCAAGTGATACCTGAAGGCTCACCCCCCGTGCTAGGAGATAGTAACATGGATTCCCTATAGATAAGACACTAGCATAACACGGGGTTTTTAAAATTATTTTTACAAAAAAAAATTCACCGGCTATATACATGCACAAATATAAAATGATATATATATATATATATATGAAGTTTTCAATACACACACCGCAGAGACACAAAGATATATATATATATATATATATATATATATATACTTAGATTTATAATTTCACAAACAAATTGAGCAAATAAATTTTAGAATGAAACATTTATAACCATAATGCAATTTTTGAAGTTCATTTCAAGACTAAGGTTTCAAGTTTTGAAGCAAGATTTAACCTGGGTTTTTCTTGTAAATCAAACAGAGTTTAAATATTTTCAATCAGCATAACAAAAATTGTGAAACCTTTCAAAATGAAAACTAATTTAATATGAAGAAAACCTGGTTTTCCCAAAATCTTGAAAGGTTGTCAATGGTGTTCTGAATTCTTCTTCTAATTCCAACTCCTCCAAGAAATCCAACTTACTTCTACAAATCCCAAAACCAAACCATAAATTCCTTTCCTCCTTTTGTTTTTCAATTTTTTCATCCTCCCCCAAAAACTCCATCAAAATCCCAATAATAGAAAAAAAATGAAATATCTATCCAACCACCCTCATAAATTTTCAAAAACAGAATAGGAAATATCTTAAATTTCTTTTACATTCTAATTTTCAAAAAAATGCAAATTAAAATATATTTTCATTTTTCCAATTTCAATCAAAATATCTATTAATTCCAAAATGAATAACTTAATTCAATTCAACACAATTAATTTAATCAATCAATAAAATAAATCTAATCCAAGATTAGATTATTTTATTAATTAAATTAAATTAATTAATAAATTAAATAACATTTCTAACATTATAAGTAGATAAATTTAATAAACAACTTAAATACATAAAGCCATTTATTTACCTTTTCCAACTTGCAATTAAATAAAATCAAGGTGAGATGAACAATATTAAAGCAACTTAACCCGACTAAAACCCAACAACACACTATGACCAGGGTGACGACTTGGCATGGAAAACCTAGCTACTATTTCCCAATCGAATACAATTGGGAAATGGACATGCTCAAACCTATGAAACCAGGTGGAGTCGATGTCCTGTACCTGCCAACCTGCGAACAAAGACTATATTGAACATGCATATATATAACATAATAAAACACACTATGAAGAGGAAATTGTGGAATCGTAGGGCGCTCACAAGGGAGTGGTGCAATCCCATCCCCTTCACTAATACAGTATTACTAATTGACGAATCTAACATCAATAATATAATAAAAAATAGAAAGCATCATTAATTCATATATCTGCTAAGCTAATCCAAAGCATGCCATAATGATAACATTAGAATAAAATACCATCACATCAAAATATAACATTCACATCGTGTTATAGTTAGCAATCAAATAGTAACCAAGTACCATAGTCAAAGTATTAACAGAAAAAAAGCATAACAAAGAAGAACATTGTCCGATCATAGAGCAAAAATGGAGGGGTGCTACATGAGTGGATGCTTGCTAATAGCAGATGAATTGTATTTTATTGTAATTAGCTTTCCCCCCACTGAACAAGTGGTAGTGTGGATTGCTCATGGTCAGATCACTGCCTACATTTCATTTCTAGCTTTATATTTCAGTTCGGATTACTGCTAATGACCCCATCACCATAAGCTATCACCTTGCCTTCAATAGGATCTTGGTGAACTTTCTTGGTGAAGGTTACTTTCAGTTTTTTTTAATTTTGGGACAATCCTTAATGGGTGCTTGTTTGTGAAAATTCCAAGAAAAAATTAAGGGGCATATTTCAGATTCTCAATTTTTCCTTGTTGTTGGTTTGGTGTTAGCTGAAGCACGTTTTTTCTTATTGCTCACTTGGTGATTTTTTGTTGATCTTGGGTATTGACCCCATGTTTGAGTCTTCCTTGGGTGCCTCACTTTGTTGAGTTTCAAATCTTATTATGGAGAAATGAATTTATTTTTGCTGGTTGACCTCTCCTTGAAGGTGGTACCTCTCCTACAATGCCTTGGGATGCATACATAAAATATTTGAGGGTGTTTCTTGTTGTTTCTTGTTTTAGACTTGGGCACCTACCTCGTATCCTTCATTTGTACTTAGTTTCATGTCAATTGGAGGAATATTGGTTGAGTTGTGAGCATTTTATTGAGTTTGGAGCTTGCTGGTCTGATATTTCTAAAGCTGCAAATTCATATCAGATTGGTAAAAGTTTAGTTTTTGGCTTGTTTTCTTTAGTAGAATAGCTGGCTTATGTTTGGAGATCAACTGCTTTCATATTGGAGATTATTAGACATCTAACTCTCATTGTAATTTGCAGATTTTATTATATTGTAAGGTTTTTATCAATAGTATTGATTTAGTCACTTTGTTTCTGCAATTCACTTTTTGTAATTCCCACTTTTAGTGGAAGGGACAAGCCTCATCATCCATTACTTTTAGTAATTTATTTTCTTGTATTGCCCGTTGAGAAGGGGTCGGCTAGCCACCTAGACATTTACTTTTCTTGTAATTTCACTCCCACTAAATAAGTGGTTAAGTTTGCATTTTCATTTCATGTTGATTAGCTGAGTTGTCTTTACACTCCCACTAAATAAGTGGTTGAGTTTGTAGCTGCATTATATTTTGATCAGCTAAGTTGTGTATCATTGTACTTTCCAGCAGTTTTTAGTTTTACCAGCTAATGATCCTCTTTCTATCATATGCTTTCACCTTGCCCAGACTGGGATCTAGGTGATTAGAGAGTGAAAAGGTTCCTTTCAGCTAGCTTATTTGGATTTGCTAACATTAACAGGTGAAGTGTTTGTGGAAAAAAAATGAAAAAAATTGTAAGGGGATTTTACAGTCTTGAAGTCCCTTTTCCAACAAATTGAAATCATATTTTTTAAAATCTATATGAAGTGTATGACCTTCTACAAATAGGTAAATATTTTGGGAGAAAAATAAACAATTTTTTTTTTTAGGGTCTTAGGCCAAGTGCTTAGATTTTAATGAGATTATAGTTGATCTATGAGTTTTTGGGTCTTTTAAATGTGATGGAAAATTTGTGTCCGATAAAAAAATTCTTTAAATATAAGGTACATGGTGGATTTGGCATGCATCTCCTAAATTGAAACCCTCACAGAGCTAGTCTCCAATATTCAAATTGGACACAAGAAAAGAAAAAACTTTCCTAGATGCTCTAAATTGAATGGTGAGCTTAGATTTGCTCCACTAAGCTCCAAAGAGAACCTACAATACAAAGGCGCATATGAAATGTAATATCCCTTGCAATTTTTGATCTAAAGTTTAGCTCTAATGGAATATCTTAAGGGTTACCAAAATTCAAAACAAAGATATTGGTTACTATGACCTTCTAACACTTTATGATTTTTCGCCTAAAGGAGAGGGATAGACCAAAATGTCAATGTTCACACTTCTTAAACCACTCTAGAAAATTCCTTTCAAATCTGGCTTAAGTTTTCCTTGAGGAATTTTGTCAAACACTTCACTTGCAACCTCTTAACTAGTTGTTTCTAAGTTTCAATTTTCTTGCTTTTTTTCAATTGGTCTTGAATGAATGTAAATTATTTGCAAATCAACACTACAATAGCTAGGCAATGATCTATGATGACAATGCAATTCTTTGTCTTTTTGAATGCAAAACATGAATATCTACATAAAAATTGTGCACCTACAACCAAGTAGCATTTTTACAAACACTTGGCATGCATACTATTAAGTTGATCATGAATAGTATACATATGCTCAATTACAACAATATGTGACCAGCAACTTATAACTCCTTAATTGCAATATAGTATCTAATACAATGTTGATATTAAAGGGCCAAGACTCTTGGCATTACAACTTCTGCAATTTCTACAATTTTTGATTACAAATGGCAGCCATGATATTAATACTAGAATGCAATATTTATGTAGAAAATGACAAGAGGAACCTGATGCAAAAATTGTAGATGAGCTGAAGACATAACAACAATTCTTGTTAATGAAGAAGACACTCCAAAATGATGAAATCAACCTCCTATATGTGCCGCCCTTGTTCTAGACCAGATTGCTTGAAATAAATTATGAGTAGCTCCTTTCGTCCCTCACAAGCTCCAAATATCATTGATGAACATCAAGGAATGGTGAGCCTAGGTCCAAGAAGGAAATTGATGCCAACCAAGCCCTCCATGAACAAAATCGTCCCCTTCCAATAAGTTGGTATGTTGACTGGAAATTTATATCAGAATATTATTTTATGCAAATCGACCTTATAGCTGAAGATGTGAAGTGATCTCAAGCTGCAAAATGATCTCCTTCAACTTCCAAATCGAAACTACTCCAAAATTGGCCTTTGGCCACAAATTTTGATGCAAATCAATGAGATACTTCATACCCAAAGACCTTCAATTGTATTCTGCAGAAACCCCAAGGCTCCAACAAGCTTATCAAAGTCAAATGTCAAATATCCTAGATATCTACAAATGAGCCCCTTAAAAGCCTTTTATTCTTTTCCTATGAGAGTTCAAACACTTTCCTTGCCAATGTGGGATAAAAGATATATTCTCCCCCCTTTTTTAGTGACTTTATGATATAATATTTTATTTAGTCACTTTATTTAAACTAATTAAATATAAAGTCTCCTTTTAATTTTCAGTTTATTTGACGACTTAATAAATAATTAACTTAATTAATTTCTCCTTATTTCTCCACTTAGTCTACAGAGAATAAAGGCTAAGAAATCCCACTAGATGGCTACGAAAAAGGGGACATTACATGAAACCCCAAAAATTTGATCTCTCCTCTCAACTTTTTTGGTTCTCAAGATCATCTAAGGATGCAAGAGAAAAATATACTCAACATTGAGAAGAAGAAGAAAAGCGTCTAAAAGCTCTCACCTTGATACCACATAAGATTGTTCTATAGAAACCACTCAAGACCAAGAAACTAAAGACAAGCACAAATAGATTAGAAGATCAATATATTGTAATATGCAAGATCAATGTGTACAAAGACTGCTCAATAGTGAGTAACCAATGGGTATATATAAGATACACCACTAAGATATGTGAATATACAACCAATGTGGGGAAATAGGAGATGTAATCGCATGTGTGCACATTTCCACCAAACTAGGACTTTTACAAATCACATGATGCAAATATAACCTACTAAAGTGGATGCTTATCTAAGCAAGTTTATCCTATTTTAGATGCCAAAGTAATAAGTGAAATGCAAAAATATAATAATGCACCAACAAGTATTGGAATTTATGCCATTGATTTTGGGCACCATTTTTGGGGTCTTGATTTGTTACATGCTTTCTAGAAACCATTGATGGTTTATGTTTTGGGTTATCTTATTTATAGAGTACTTGGGATGGAGGTTTCAATGGGTTAATGTGTAAGTACTTTTATGTTCCCAAAACTTCCCCAAAAGTGAATGTTGGTGTAATCTCTTATAAAGGTTTAAGTTTTATTATATTGTAACTAAGTCAAAATCTGTATTAATAATTGTTTATCTAGATTGTAGTTTTGCATGCAACATATCCTTTCTATTATTGAAATCACATGTTTTTCAAATTGATATTCCTTCAGATCTCTTGTTTGTAGTGGAATATTGGTCTCTGTTTGTTTGTATTTAGATGGTTTTTCTCGTTAATATTTGAAAATCTTATCTACAAGACATAACTATTAACAGCCCAGTGTATATATCTTAGGCCAAAAACATAGGCACTTAATCATTTTCATTTATGCAACCCCCTTAATGAAATAATGTATAATGTGCATATTTATATATTTTATTTATCTTTTAATCTAAAGTTAACTAATTTAATTTCAGATTTAGAAGGATCTTAACGGCTTTCCCTCATAACTTGAAAAAAGGTTTTATCTCTCGGACTGTTCTCTTTTGTAATGTCTTACAAAGCAAACAAATTAGAATGCTAACAGATAACATGCTTTTTGCACCCTCTCTAACTTATGACTGTTATCCATGTGATGTCTGTGAATAGACAAGTTATGTTAATTCACTATAGTGTGTATCCCTATCATATGATTACCCCGCTGTTAAACTAAAAGCATTCCAACTGCCCGCTCAAGATTAAGTTATCTCGTGGGAAAAGTTCTATTTATAATACCTGAATACATCTAAAACATGAGTCGCATCCGTTTCTCAATCAGTGTTTGTAGAAGTACAATTTGAAGCAAGTAAAATGAGATATTTTTCATAGAAAAGAGTGGTTAATATGTTTTTACAGTATTTTCCAGGCTTGTTAATGTTGAAGCTGCAAGAAAGATTGGTATGGTTGCTATCCTGTTTGAGAGTGCTTCTAAGCTTGAGCAAACCATTATTTCTCTTGGAGTTGAAATGAGCAACCCTTAGGAAAATTATTTCGTGAGTCATGCACCACTTCAAATTACCGGTACTGCAAAAACGGGCTATATGAAAGTTATCTTGGTGTTATGTCCTGTAATATTATATATCAGTACAATTTTTTAGCGGTAATATTGTTATTTCTAACCGGCTCTAAGCTTATTGTTTCTATTGTGAAATAATTCGTATTTATCACAAACTGTCCTAAAAGGACATTCATAAAAGAATGGAAAATACTCGATGGTATTATTCTAAAGCCCATGTGTACACATTTCTTTAGAAATCTTTAACTGTATTTAGGAAAAAACTATCAGTCTCTCTTTTCTTAGATGAGTGTGCCAAGATGACCGCTAGCTGGTACTAGTTAAGCAAAAGATACTTTCTTGGAGTTCCGACGAAAGAGTAATTGCAGTGTACTTCGTAAGGATATTTTGAAAGCTTTGTCATTGTAGATGGAAGTGGACCGTTGGAAGAGAACTTGCATGAATGATTTAAAATCAAAAAATAATTATATAAATAGCTATGCAAATGGACACACAAGGATCAAATTTTGATCAGGATGTCCACAATCGTGGTTATCTATTGAATGTGCATAATTTTATTTTTGTACAACTGACATTTCAATTTCATCATGGCGAGCCTTGAAATTGATTTCTGGCATGGAGTTGTTTATTAATAGTTATCTATATGTGGGTTATTAATGTATATATTCGATGCTGTCTTGTTATATCATGGTGTATGTTTATTATATGTGTAGCTCTATTTGGCATATAAACAGTGAAAGTCAGACAATAGCTTGCTCTTAGAGAAAGATGTATCTATATTTTGAATTTTTTTATTTTGCAAGAGATTAAGGTATCAAAAAATTGGGTGTTAGAAAGGTTAGTGATATAGTTGATCTTTAGGCTGTATACTTAAAATAGAGAATGAAAATCCTTGCCCCTCACATTGTGAAAATATTCAATAATATATTTTAACAAGGGTTTATAAGAGAACAATATCAGTTAGCAAGGAATTCTAAGAAATTGAGTTACTGACTCAGTAATACCCTCTTTAAGTATGGGGATGTTAACAATCCTTCGAACTATCAAAATATCATGATCAATCCTTTATTTCCAAAGTTGTTTGTTAGCATGGTTGAGTATAAAATCAGTAAGTGAGCATAATAAAAAGCAAGGAGAGCTAAAAGGAAATCAAGTTTTAGACGAAAGCACTCAATAATTGATCATAGAATCACACTGTGACATATCATTGAAAATGTCTAGAATGAGAAAGAGGAAGATTATTGTTGATCTATTGATTTAAAGAAGACTTTTGACATGGTACCTAGGACTAAGTTATCATGTGGAATTAAGGATCTTGGTGTCTCAGTACAATTAGAGTGACTATCCATAGACTCTATGAAAGGTTTGAGTAAAAATCATAACTCAAGTAGGTAATTAAGATAGTTATAGGAGAAATATTGGAGTTAAGCAAGGATGCCCATCCTCTCCTACTTGTTTTAGCCTATATATCAACAAACTTAAAGAATGGTTGAATTTGAAAGGTGGGGATGGTGTTCTTTGGGGGGAATATGTTATTAGGCTTCTTTTGTAAACCAATGACTTTTTTTTTAATGTGAAGTCCACTCAAGGGTTACAAGAGAACTTGTTTAACCTTGAACACTTTTGCAAATATGTAGGTATGAAAGTCAACACTAGCAAGACAAAAATCATGAACTCCAATAGAAAGAAAAAATATATATTCAACTTTTATTTTGAAAGAAGTATTCTAGAGAAAGTGATGGAGTATAAATACCTTGGGATTGACTTCAACAACAATCTTAGTTGGGAAACATGTAAAGAGAATTTTGGGAGGGTGGAGAGCTCTTTTTTCCCAAATCAAAATAGATGTAGAGAGTTGGAGTTATGGGATGGGAAAACTATTCAAACTCTATTTGGGCTACTAGTAATTTCAATGGTGCTTTAGGGGTGTGAAATATGGGTTAGCAACAATTCATACACCACATGCATGTATATAGATAGAATCCAAAAGCACATGATCATAAGCACAACTAATATGAAAACTTTGGTCCCCTATGAGATTCTCCTCCCTGAAATAGGTATAATTCCTATTTATACCATTGTTATGATGCATTCTTTAAGATATCTAAAAAAATAACATGAGAAAATGGAGGAAAATCATTGGTCAAAATGTTGTATTTAAAGATGTCTTGAGTGAAAAAAAAAGTTATGAAACAAGTGGCACATTCACTTCAAAGCTTGCCTTAATATGGAAAAGAAAAGAAGACATTTGTTGTAGATAAGTTGCACAAGTCTATGTGGGAAAAAGGTGTTAGGGAGAAGGAATAAATATTACCTTGATGAATTTAATCTCACTTCTAACCATCAACAAAAAAACCTATTTAGAGGGCAATATCCTTTGGAGAGAAAAGTTTATCATAGCCTAATTAAGGACTAACTTGCATCATCTTTGGTGTGAAAATAGGTAGATGGAAAAGGCCAAAAGAGGTATGGGAAGAGAGCGTTTGTGTATTTTGTATAGTTGGGACATTGGAAGATAAAGAGCACTATATTTTGGAATGCAATTTTTATAATGACATTCAAGTCAATTACACAAGTAATTTAGCAACAACTTCACTTTAAGATATATTCAATGAGGAGATGGTTGATAGAATGGAAGAGTTCATTCTCAAATTGAATAGAAAAATATTGGTACTTCAAAAAGAAAAAATTGTAGGTTTTGTTGTCCCATAGGTTATCTTTGGCCTCATGAACATTAAAAATCTAGTAATCTATTATATTCTATTCTATCTTAGCTCTTACATTTACACCATATTTTGTGATAAAGAATCCTTAATAGAAACATGTTATTTGCTTCCCTATTACTTTTAATTTTATTTTTATCATATTATAGGTATTCCATATTTTTAGGAATAAAAAAGAAAAGAAAACTTTTTAACATTTATGAGGCCAAAATAGTTTAAGAGATAACTAATCTATTATTTTTCTTTTTCTTTTTTGTATTATTGATTTGTTTATATTTATTTTGATGATAAATCATATTTTCTCATTAAAATATAAAATTATGATAAAATGAAATTATTTACTTCTCCTTACTATTACCATCTTCCTAACTAGTATGCGATTGCACTAACTTAAGAATAGGTCAGATGTTAAACTTATTAACAATACTCAAATGTGGATTTATTAGTTATACAAATATTGTTTCAAAACATCATTTTCTTGTTTAAAATTTACATGTTGGAGCATTTGTCACTAACATATACCCAAAATTTAAAAACTACTAAAAACTATTTCTTCATGGTGGCATTAAATTCCCCTTAATCAAGAGATGAAACCTATTGCTTACTCACTTTCAATACTATTTAAATAAGTAGAGGGGAATACAATTTTTTAAGAAATTTATAAACACGAGTTACTTGTGTCATATTTTTTCAATCAAATCTTATAGCTTATGCTTTAGATAAGGATAGTGTTATGAAATGTGCACCTTTGATTCCTGAGTTCATGTTAAGAGGTGTTTATAGTATTGTTCTATCATGCTAAACTTGATCAAAAAGTGGTATTATGCTTGTTTGGGATGTCCTACATCTCCTAGGTATGTTAGCATTACATACCTCTTTTCATGACTTCAAGGTCTTCACCAAAATACTCTCTTCTTAATGATCCCACATGTGTGGATCTATAACCTAGGAATGATGATCATATATGGTAAATCTAAAACTTTATTTTAATTATCATAAAATGGCATTTTATCCTCTAAGTAGTTGGTTGCATTGAATTTATAACTCATACATAGTTGTAAGGAAACATAGGTGCCTAAATGTGGATCCCTATCCTTTAAGCATATGTATTTGTACATACAAGTCTCTTAAGCCACTTATTTTATTATTTTAAGCTTGAATCTTTCCTTATTTTGCTAAAGATGGTTGAGGATTTCTAAATTTTCTAAATTTTCATGTGATTTTTTATTTCTCATTGCATGGAATTAATGGTGGATCCATATTTTTTCTTATTTTTATTACTTTAGGACTTGTAGGAGGTATATCATAAGGTTAGAGGATAAAATATGGAGAATTTTTGATGAAATTCATGGTTTTCTTCTTTAACACGAGGGTTTTGACCATCTAAATCTTGAATCTAGTCTCCAAGGCTTGTTTGCATCATAAGAAAGGGTTTTAACATCACGAGTGTGGTGGTTTTTTATGAGTAATCAGTTGTACATTTATATTTTATGAGGATTATGAGATTAATATTATGATCTTTCTTATGATGTAGTGACAATGGAGATCAAGTTCTTAGTGCATTCAAGGAACTGCATAATTTAGGATTTCACCAAAGTTAATTACACATAATCGACATATCTACTACCATTATTGCCATTCACGCATTCACATAGAAGACCTTAACTTGAATAGATTGCCATATTTCCTTACTATTACATCTTATCATGGTATCATTAAACCTATTAAGAACTTGAAGAATCCATCATTCAATTCATAATGATCATTAGTGTGTGCCTACATAGGGACAAGAAATAAAGAAATAGTAATGATGTTGGTTGGATCTCACATTATAAGATTTTCTATCTCTAAACCCTAGCACTATCTCAAACTTCATGATTTGGATAGAAAAATAATGATAAGGAAGGGGTTTGATTTCATAGGTAAATCCATAAAACCATTTCCATGATTGGATCTCCTTATGAATACTCTAAACCCTAGAGCTACCATCTCCCAAAAAAATCTCTCATGGTCATGGAAACATAGATGTCATCATAAACAACTAAGGAAGCTACCAAAATTACCATTTTGATGCCAAAAAAGACTATCGTGTCACTTTTTTGATTGAAATGTGGCCATTACAATGCTCATTTATCACTAGAACATTGATTGAGAAGCATGAAAAGGTAGTGGAGGTAAAAATCAAACATTTATCAAGAGGCCCCAATAGGAATATTTTACATTCCATGTGTCGTGGGGAAAAACCAACTATGCCAAAACATTTGATTAGGTAGGTAAATTCTAGGGGAGGCCTTTGTTCTTTTATTTGGTGTCTTGATCCTTCTAGGTTACATTACTTCAAGGTAGTCTCTTAAAATCCTTGAGAGGAAAAAAACTACCAATCTATGATGAAGCAATTCTCAGAGTTTGTGGAGCCTATGTATGTTCTATTTGGAAATATAGCTAGTTGTAGAGGCCCTCCACAATAACCTATCTTGGTTTTAATTATCTCAATACCATTTGACTGTGCAAAAAATGAATGTATTCTTGCATGAAATATTCGTTGAGAGTAGTGTAAAGGTGTCAAAAATAATATTTTGTATTATGTGTATTATGGGGTTGAAATGATTATGCCAATACATTTGGGTGGGTGTGAGAATGCTAGGGGAGGCCCCCCATTCATTCCCCTAGTCTCTCAAACCTTCTAGGCTACATTATTCTAACAAAATCACTTAAGAGCTCTAAGAGAAAAAAAACTATCAATCTATGAGATCTAAAATAGTTCTCAAACTTAATCACACCTACAAATATTCTATATAGACCTCTAGGTGGATGTGTGGTCCCTCCATAATAACCTCTCTTAGTTTAATCAACTTGACATCATTTGACGGTGTCAAGAACAAATGCATTCTAAAACATAGAAATATTTGGATATGAGGGTTTAATTTCCAAAACCAAAAGTCAATTCCACCTTTTTCTAGGGTTTTATAAGAATGCAAATCAACAAGGAAAATAATTTCAACCATAAAGGTGAGTCAATCAAGCCTGGATCTAATCCTTTTGAGTCTTTAGAATGGATTGGAAATAATTTTTTATGATTAAGCTAATTAGACTATATGACCCAATATTAAAAATGCAAGATCTTGACAGATAACAGACTAAAACAGTAAATTGTAGGTAGATATGGAAAGTGCAAGAGACTATGTACTTGTCCTAAAAAATTGGTTTTGGTATGCACATGAGGATTGGGACACCTAGAGGTGTATGGGTCTCTGATAGGGTGTCCTACTATGCCTTCAGGGTCCTTTGATGATAGATCTGTGCTTCTAATTTTTGGTTGTAGAGTAGTAGGAATGTTGTTAGATAATTTTGTAGGTGAGTTTCCATGACTTGACAAGATGTAGGACTTTGAATGCAAGAATAAACAATTCATCTTCAATCTCTCTTCAATCCTCTTCAAACCTAAAACCCACACATTCAAAGAGAGGGGAAATGTTGTGCCATTTTAGGGGCTTTCCTTAGTCAAACCTCATGTAAGTGTTTCCACTTCCACAATGGCAACATGTTAATGATAAATGATAATTGAAAGGAAGGAATGATGAAATAACAAAGTGTTGCAACTGACTACCCTTTAGTGGCAACCTTGAAGGACTGAATTCATGCACATCACCTCAAGTTCTTGATCTTTCTTGCTTGATTTTCTTGAATTCTTTGGAGGCCTACAAAAGTGTTAGCCTTTACAAAACAATGATAACATGAACACATGTAAAATCACATAGGATTTGACATGATGTTAGGATCTTGAATTGTTGCAATAATGCTTTGAAATGTTTCTCTTGAATTGCTTGATAGTGCTCTTGATCATAAGTTTTCCAATAGTTTTCTAGATTCTCTTTGTTAGATTTTAAATGATGCAATAACTAGGTATTATAGGAGTTTCTCTAATTTCTTGAGAATTAAATCTCGATAGCCAACATTTGAAATTTGAAATTTGAATGTTAAAATGGCCACTCCGATATATTAAAAATTGTCCCCAATAGAATAGGGGAACCCATATGCCCACAGATGTATAGGTCTTGGCCCTATTTTCTAGGACAATGTATTGGGGGAAAAAACATTAATTCATTGCATTTGTTCAATGCTTGCAATTTCTATTAAAGTGGTACAAATGGGCTATAGAATGCATAATTTATGAAATTAGGGACTCATTTAGGCTCAATAATTTAGGGGGAGAAAAACATAGTGTGAAATTGTCAAGGGTGAAAATTTACAATGCTACACATTCTTAGAAAAATTGTCAGTTGAGAGTAGTGTAAAGGTGCCAAAAAACATATTTGTGTTATGTGCATTGTGGCATCAATCCAAGTATGCCAAAGCATTTGGGTGGGTGGGTGAATGCTACTGGAGACTTTAGCTTTTTCCCCCAGTCTCTTTATCCTTCCAGGCTACATTATCCAAGGCAACCTCTTAAGAGCAAAAAACTACCAATCTATGAGGAGTAGTTCTTTGAGTTCATGACACCTACGAATGTTTTTTAAAGAGAAAAGGGGAAGAAGAAAAAAAGAAACTAAAATAAAATTATCTAAAGTGACGTTCCATAACTATTAATGCAGTTCACTCCATTAATTGTATAATATAGCAGAAGCCTATTTGAAATGTTATAAATAATGTTAAATGAGCATAAGCATGATTTAACTCTTGCAACATAAGCACAAGTCTAACACCATAAAAGAAAAAAATAAAAATTGTAGAAAGAAAATGATTCCACACATTTAAAATTAGAATGCCACATACTCTTCATCGTTGTGCAGAAAACAAATTACAAAGCCCATAAATGGTATATAATAAAATATTCAATCCTTTCGATGAGGGGCACGTGTTAAGGTCTAATAATAGAAAACAAAACTTCTATTTTTATTCAAAATTAAAACTATTACAATCATTGTTCTCCTTGTAATAGTCATGAACCAGCAAACCACTTACAAAAGATAGAACCTTAGAATATATATGCGCAACAACCTTGACATGACAAATTTTACAAGATCAAAGGAAACAACACCTTGAGACTTGCATGCATTCTCATGATGAGGCCATTATAACTAAAATGGAGTGCTTTGGTGCATATGTGTAGATGTTCTTTTAATCTTGGATATGGTGTAACCACAATGCCTCGTGATTCCCTTGATGCTCAAAGAAAGTGTTGTGGTGACACTTGTCTCTCTTTGAACTAGCCCTAAAATTATTCCTAGTAATAGGGCCTATCTCCCTCGATGAATGGTGCAACTTTAAGATCTGATAGGAAAAAAATTACCTTAAACATGCGCCATAATGATGTGTGGCACAAGGAAATACCCTTCAAAGATAGTCTTGCTTATATGTCCCATTAACTAAAATAGCTAATAGTGCACCCTTTTTCTATAAGTATACCTCCTTTGCTCTCAAGGTGTGCAATGATACCAAATGGGGGTTCACTTTCCTTTACTTATATTTACACAATGGGCCCACCTCATCACCCCTACTCCAATAGGACAAGTTGAAGCTTGTTGGGGCTTGAGCTACTTGTAAAAAGAGTGTCATTGAAACATATGGTGGGCTAAGTGAGCACTCCTTTAAAGATCTTTTATTTTTTACTTTAGCCAAAAGTGTGTGGAGCTACCATGTGGTGATTTGGTGTTTCTTTTGAAGGGAGCTGAGAAATCTTTTGTGAAGGATGAGTGTGGTGGCACCACATGGTGGAAATGGAAGGAGCCAATTCCTTAGCCAAAAAATTTCAAAGGTTCTGAAATAGAATCCAACCTTCTAACATAAACTCCCAAACAACATAAGATGCACTAAGAATTTTTTTTGTAACAACAAAAATCTACAAGAAGTATTTATCCTTGTTCATTCTAAATCTCTTAGAAATTCAAGAATTGCATATCATAACTAAAATTTAATGATTGTGCAACTATATAGGATGATGAAAAGCACTAAAAATATGATTAGAATTTGATATACAATTGAAATATGAAAGCAAAAATCAGATTCAAATTCTAGCTCCTTCAACCTGCAAACTTCATATAGAAACCTCTTCTGAAATAGACCATCATTTACCAATTTTTTTGCTGCTGCAATAACATCCTAAAACCTACAATAAATCTTCAATAACAATATCCACAACCCTCACAATAAGGAACTACACCTACAACAACAACCCTCAAATTCTAGCCAAGAATGGCTACCAAAACATACCCCAAATTGCCTATAATCTTCAAAACCAAGCTCTCAAAGCTTCTCCAACAAAAATCCATGACCAAGTTGGGAAGAAACCTCCAAAAATAAATTCCAAAAAACTTCCATAATATGAAAAATGATTTTCTCAACCCATTCCCACCAAAATTTCCAAAATGGGAGTCCATTCCTAGATTTTAGGGCAGTTTCCAATGTAACTCTTGCCAACTCACCTTGAGCACCCACTTTTGCATGCATAATTTGAGGAAATTCTTAAATGCATCATTAAAAATTATGAATCCCCCCGAAACTATGCCCTAGTCCGTTTTTGCTAACTTTTGAAATTGACAAATTCTGAAAATTCCCTCCTAAATTATCTCCACTCCCAAATTTTGCAACAAAATAATAAAGGGAAATTATTCAATATTTATTTTAGTCTATCCTTGAAAATTAACCTGTTAAATAAATCACCTACCAAACCTTAGGAAAATAAAATAAAATTCCCTCTTTTTTATTGATGAGGATTTCCCTTCACTTGGATGCTCCTGCACCAAAAGGGGCAAAAAGTAAAAGGGGGAGTTGATGCTTTATCCGCCCAAATCTTCAACCATATCCATGATGAAAATCCAACTACCCAAAAACTCAAAAATGTGGATCCAACCTAGAGTTCTCCCAAGAGGTAAAAGGGATATCTTTACTAAAGTTTTCTATTTTTATCAATTGCATTATTATTTGAGTCTCTTCTTTTATTCAACTAGACCTTAAACTCTTTGAGTTTCTTCATTCTAAGCTTCCCAATATTCAACCATAATAATAACAATTCTTGTTCATTCTTATCAAAAATACCTAATTGGTCTATCTTACTAGAAGGCGTAGCCTTCATTCTTTTCAAAAATGGGAGATACTCCTCCCACACCAATATTGCATCATTCATTTTATTTTTAAATTTTATATCTAAAATTTCCTTACCATTGATATTATGATAGGCCTCTAGTGCTTCCTTTATTACCCTACTAGTAAGATCCTACAATCTATCTATCTAGTTTGTAATAGTAGGGAGGATTCATTTGGAATCTAGATGCTAATAATCTTTATTTAATGTAGCCAAAATTGTAGGAGCAGGTATATTAGAGTCAATTGGTCCTACTAGGTGACTAATATAGGAGGTGAGCTATCCCACTTGAGGCTTAATTTCTTCCTTTGTGTTCTCATATTTTCTCATCCACTCATGTATGGTGGAAACAACCAATTGCAGTGGTTATTTTTTTCTCTTCTCTAGTTAGGGATCCAAAATTTACCTATTGTATGGTGTAATACCTAGGTGTCATTTTTTATTGATGCTTATTTACCATGGGGATGACTATTTGATCCACTCTAACACCATTCTCATCTATTTATATAGTGGAGAGTGTCTTTTTCCTCTTTTGATTAGATTGGACCTTCAACAACTCTACCAATGAAGATAATTCCTCTTCCTCCTAGAAATATGTCCTTTATCTCTTTTGTGCTACATGGTTGAGCCAAATAGGAATACATGAAGTCTCCACTTATGGAGGGTGATGAGGAGAAGGGAGAGTATTCAAATTTATAGTACTAGTTGAACTTTGAGAGTTCTCAACTTGTTCTTCAAGTGAGTTAGTGATGTGCTATACCAAGCTACCAAGATTTTCAATATTTACCTTATGTAAGAACTACTATCAACCATTACCTATATTTTGGATCTCTTACTCATTATGAGGTGGTGACATTACTATTTTATGTGGGGGAAAATGTGGGGGTGAAGGAATGGGTGTCTTATGAGGTGGACTTGGAATGTGTGGTAGATTTGGAGCTTGAGATGTAGGAGGGACCAATGGAGGACTTGGAACTTGGGGAGATGACTTAGATGGTGATTGGGATGATGATTCATGAGGAGGTGGAGGGTGTTTCATTTAGAGGGAGGTGGAGATGTGTCCTAATAGTAGTAGGATGTCTAGGGATTGTCCTCCTCCTGATGAGTGAGATATTATCTTCCTCTCTCTCACTAGACTTAATGGTGACCAATTCCTTATACTTTTGTTTCCTCTTAGTATTATTAGCGCTAGTTTCTCTCTTATCTTTCAACTTTATCTCTTTAATTTTTTCAGTAAATGATTCACCAACTTGACCTTTCTTATTTTCTTCCTTTTGTTGTGAATTTTGAATAGGGTAATGATCCTCTAATCACTCTAATGTTCTACTCAACTTCCATATATTTTTTGTTCATTCAATATTCCTTAGCTATAGACAAATCCAATCAATAATTCATTCAAAAAATAATCTATAAGTATTATATTATGGATGTAGAATCATTTTTCTTGGGTAGCTTTCCCAACCTACAATCTCTAATCATTTCTATAGTTAGCTTGCAGTGGTCCTTGATTCTAACCACATGTTCCTTAGGTCAATTGGTTTAGTGGTCTTCCAAGATAGGATCATGCTTAAAGTATTCCCCTATCAATGGGTTGATCTTCCCTATGGGATAAAATTTGGCTCTTATATTATTGAGGG
>VDFB02076354.1:0-12672 GCA_007258455.2 Sequoia sempervirens
CCCTTTGTTGTATGTCTATATGGGATTTTTGTACATATTTTGTATTGGATATATTTGACATTGCATTCCTATATGGCATTCTCATAAGCCTATATGACTATTTTTTACATATATTTTATACTTATATCAACATATATGGATGTATGCCTACATAGTTATTTGGTTAATACAATTTTTTTTATCGATGGTTTCCATATTTGCATTATAAATCCATGGTTCAACAGACATGAGTTATGTGTATACTTTGTGACTTACATGTATTCCAATGTATACTTTACAACTTATGTGTTTTCATATGTATACCATGTATTTATGCATATACTTTGTATACATTTGTGTATACTATGTATTTGTGTGTATACTTCAAGGCTTACATGTTTTTTAGTACTTGTTCTTCATTTATTCACGTGTACATGCTTGACTTATTCACGTGTACACTAATTAATTGGTTAGCGATAGCATTGATTATTGTTGTCCCTCATGGTTTGTATTGAATATTAATTGATTGATGCTAAACAACTTTATTAGTTGATGCTAAACAACTTCAATATTTATAAGAATACTAGTAGAGTTAAAAATTCCAAAATTGCACAAATTGAAAAGAAAAGATTAACTACAAATAAATGCACTAATTATTAACTTGATAAGAATGAGTATAAAATATATCAAGAGATGAGCCTTCTAGAATGGAAACTACCAACTAGAAATAGGTAAAGCATTCTCAATACTTTGAAAGTAATAATCCACCCAAAATTTTAATGGGAGAGAAGGCATATTTAAGATCCTTAAGCAATGTATTTCCTAATGCTTCCTTGTTCTTACATATCTCAATTAAGTTTAATCCAAAGATTTCCATTAAAAGCTTTATCTAAAAGAAAAAAACACATTTTTAATTGGTATTCCATGAAATGTTTTATAAAAATATTCCAATATATTTAATCTTTTTATTGGAACAACTAAATTAAGCAAAGGATACATAATCTTCACAACACTTGCAAAACATAATATTCATAGTAGATGATGATTAGTTAACTTCTTAACACATTATCATACAAACATTTATCTTGAATATTCTTTAAACATTTTCACAGCATAATCCTTATAGTGTACAATGAATTGTTATCTTCTTGATCCATCACCATATAAACACATCAAAAGATGTATATGTCAACTTTTTGCAATATTATTTCTTATATAGGAAATGAAATTGGGAGAAATCAAGTTATAATTTATAATGAAAATAAGAAATGAACTCAATGGTGGAAACATTATTTATCACACCAAATAATAAATTTACATGAGAGCATCACTTGTTTCTCTTAGACTCCAATTTTCAAGAATATCAAATCATTTCAAATGAAAATGACAAAATGCTTCACAACCAAAGTTTTTAATTGAGGAAAAATAAAATATTTCCAAGTTCCACCATTGAACACATTTACAATTGGTTGTATATTGTTGTATTGGCAAGGAGAATAATTAAAAAATTCTTACATTTGCTAGACTTGAGGATGATCATATGAATTTTGCGTGGAAAACTCAAACTTCTCAACCATCATGTGTATGTTTCTCTTTTGAATTTTTTTACATTCCATCATAAGGGATCAAGTTAGTTGAACATAGATCAAAGTGTTTATGTGTATTTGGGTGTGAAAAATGACCTTTCATTTTGTAAATGTACCTATTAGGATGTGTGGGAGAAGTTTATTTAGTCACACAAGTTGCAAAATGAAAGTTGCACCACTTTGCAATTTTATACTGCTTGCATTTCACACTTTTTCTATCAAGTGAAAACTAGACACCATGGAAAAATGAGTCTAAGATAACAAAAACCAAGATAGGTTATTATAGAAGGGCCAACACAATCCTGAAGGCTCAGATAGAGAGTTCATAAGCATCACGGTTTCTGATTAATGGCCCATCAAAGATTGTTTCACTTTTGCACTTTGGACCCTTAAGGGATTGAGCTGGTTGAATGTAGGTCAGAGCTATTCCACATGTTTGGGTGCAAAATATGACCATTCCTAGTTTAATGTACCTACCTGGATGCATTGGAGCAGTCTTTTTGGTCACACAAGTTGCAGAATAGAAGTTGCATCACTTTGCAGCTTTTACCTACTTGCATTTGACAACTTTTTCTCGAAGTGAAAATTTTTCACCATTGGAAAACAGCTCTGAAATAGAAAAAACCAAGAGATATTTTATAGAGGGTCCCAACATGATCCCATAGGCTCAAACGATAATTTTTTAAGTGTCATGGTGTCCGAGTAACAACTTGTTGAAGATTACAACCATTTTGCACTTTAGACTCTTAAGGGATTTTGTTGGTTGAATGTAGGTCAAAGTGATTCAATGTGTTTTGGTAAAAAATAAGACCATTCCTATCATAAAAATACCCATATAAATTTTTTAGAATAGTTCATTTCATCACATGAGTTGAAGAACAAAAGTTTCACCACTTTGCAAATTTCAACTACTTGCATTTGACAACTTTTTCCCCAAGTGAAAATTTTCCACCACAGGAAAATGCCTTTGAGATAGAAAAAAATGAGAGGTTATTGTATAGGATCCCAATGCAATCCCATAGGCTTAGACAAGAATTTTCTAAGCATCATGGTATTCAAGTAATAGCATGCTAGAGTTTGCAACCATTTTGCACTTTGGAATCTTAAGGGATTCTGCTAGTTGAATGTAGCTCAAAGTGATTCAATGTCTTTGGATTTGAAATATTACCATGCCTAGCATAAAAATACCCACCTAGATATTTTGGAACAGTTCATTTAGTCACACAAGTTGTAAAATGAAAGTTACACCACTTTGCAACATTCAACTAGTTGCATTTGACAACTTTTTCTCCAAGAAAAAATTTTCCACCATGAGAAAAAACCTCTAAGGTAGTGAAAAATAATAAAGGTTATTTTAGATAGGACCAACATGACCCTATAGGCTTAGATGAGAAGTTTCTAAGAATCATGGTATTCGAGTAACAACATGCTAAAGTTTGCAACCATTTTATACTTTAGACTCTTGAGGGATTCTACTAGTTGAATATAGCTTGGAGCTATTCATCATGTTTGGGTGTGAAAGAGGACCATTCCTAGCATAAATGTGCCCACACAAATGCATTGGAACAATTCTTTTGGTCACAAAAGTTGAAAAACTAAAGTTGCACCACTTTGCAACTTTCAACTACTTACATTGGACAACTTTTTGCTTAAGTTAAAATTTTCCATCATATGAAAGCACCCTTGAGATAGCAAAAATTGAGAGTGTTTATTGCAAAGGGGCCCAATATGATCTCATACTCTCAAATAAGAAGTTTCCAAGCATCACGGTGCCTGAGTAACAACCCATCGAAGATTGTAGTCTATTTCCACTTTGGACTCTTAAGGGATTTTGTAAGCTAAATGTAGCTCAGAGTGATTCCACATGTTTGGGTGTGAAATAAGACCATTCCTACTATAAACCCACCCATCTAGATGTGTTGGAATAGTTTGTTTGGTCACATGAGTTGCAGAACGAAAGTTGCACCACTTTACAACTTTACACTACTTGCATTTGACACTTTTTCCATCAAGTGAAAACTGGACACCATAGGAAAACCACTCTAAGATAACAAAAACCAAGAGAGGTTATTGTAGAGGAACCCAACATGATCTCATTGGATTAGACAATGAGTTCATAAGCACCATAATTTTTGAGTAATAGTCCATCAAAGATTGTTTCCCTTTTGCACTTTGGACCCTTAAGGGATTGAGTTGGTTGAACATAGCTCAGAATAATTCCACGTGTTTGGGTGTGAAAGAGAACCATGTCTAGTAAAAATGTACTCATCCAGATGCAGTGCAAAAAAAATTTTGGTCACACGATTTGCAAAATGAAATTTGCACCACTTTACAACTTTACACTGCTTGCATTTGACACTTTTTCCATTAAGTGAAAACAAGACACCATGGGAAAATGAATATGAGATAACAAAAAACAACAGAGGTTATTGTAGAGGGTCCCAATGCAATCCCATAGGCTTAGACGAAGAGTTTGTTAGAATCACAGTTTCTGAGTAATAACCCATCAAAGATTTATGCACTTTTGCACTTTGGACTTTTAAGGGATCGATTTGGTTGAATGTAGTTAAAAGAAATTTTGTGTGTTTGGGTAAAAAAGAGGATCATTCCTAGTGTAAAAATACCCATTTAGACACATTGGAACAATCTGTTTGGTCACACGAATTGCAGAACAAAAGTTGCACCACTTTGCAACTTTACATTGCTTGTAATTGACACTTTTTCTATCAAGTCAAAATTAGACACCACAGAAAAATTACTCTAAGATACCAAAAACTAGGAGAGGTTATTATAAAGGTTCTCTACATGATCTTAATTCCTTAGACAAAATACCCGTAAATAACATGGTATCTAAGCAATAGGCTATCAAAGATTGTTTCCCTTTTGCAATTTGGACTGTTAAGGGATTATTTTGCTTGAATTACAAATGTTTGAGAGCAACAATAAATTTTAATATTTGACTAAATCTCATTAAAATTGTTTATTTCAATAGACTATATGCTATATTGATATTAATATATAATCATTAGGTTGATTTTTTTTAATAAATAAAGTTTCTATAATAAGTTAGTCAATTGGTGCTAGTTATAATAGGGAGAGAATAAAAGAAGAAAAAGAATGATTAGTAACCATCAATGGTTATTACACTCACTATATTAATAATATTTTTTTTTATAGTAAAATGATATTTATTTGGCTATCTTAATTCTTTTGTTTGTGATACAATTGTCTAACATGCTTTATACATTGTTCTGAAACCCAAGTACTTGTATTTGTGGGCACAATGCCTTAGCTACTTTGTTCTCATAGATATTTTACAATGTCACTCTTCTCTTATAATGTCTACACCATAGGTGCTCATGGTGAGGTTAACTTCAAATGAATAACTTGAGATTCCCTTGCTAAGATCCACATGCTCTTTTATAATGGCTTCAAATCATAATTGAGTTTTTTCAAGATCACCAAAATAAGGATGTTGCATTTCTTTTTTGGATGAGATTCTCTTTGATGGCTCATAAATTAGAGACCAATCAATTTTTAGCAGTTTACTTACAAATACGCAAAGTAAAATAAGAAAAATAAAGAGAATCCAAAATTTAAATGAAATGAAAATAGATGGAAGACACTTATAGACAACAAATCCACACCATTTGGTTCGAACTCAAGAACAACAAGGCATAAATCTTAATGCTTCCATTGAGGATAGGCATGCTAGTCACTCATGGTCATACATATTCACTGAGAGTTCCAAGATACCTATTGCACACAACACCTCTCATGAATAGAATAACTTAAAATTTGAGATGCTCTTATAATGTGTACATCATAGGTGTTCATGATAAGGTTAACTTCATGAATAATGTGTACACAATGCCTTAGCTACTTTGTTCTCGTATATTTTACAATGTCACTCTTCTTTATAATGTCTACACCATAGGTTCTCATGGTGAGTTAACTAAATGAATAACTTGAGATTCCCTTGCTAAGATCCACATGCTCTTTTATAATGGCTTCAAATCATAATTGAGTTTTTTCAAGATCACCAAAATAAGGATGTTGCATTTCTTTTTTGGATGAGATTCTCTTTGATGGCTCATAAATTAGAGACCAATCAATTTTTAGCAGTTTACTTACAAATACGCAAAGTAAAATAAGAAAAATAAAGAGAATCCAAAATTTAAATGAAATGAAAATAGATGGAAGACACTTATAGACAACAAATCCACACCATTTGGTTCGAACTCAAGAACAACAAGGCATAAATCTTAATGCTTCCATTGAGGATAGGCATGCTAGTCACTCATGGTCATACATATTCACTGAGAGTTCCAAGATACCTATTGCACACAACACCTCTCATGAATAGAATAACTTAAAATTTGAGATGCTCTTATAATGTGTACATCATAGGTGTTCATGATAAGGTTAAATTCAAGTGAATAAATTTAAATTCCCTCACCAAGATTTGCACACACTTTAATAATAGATTTAAATCATAATTGATATTTGTCAAGATCATCAAAATAAGGATGTTGCATTTCTTTTTTAGTTGAGATTCTATTGGATGACTCATAAATCAGCATTTTCTGGAAGGGGACACCAATCAATTTTTAGTAGGTTACTTACAAATAGGAAAAGTAAAATAATATGATAGAATTGGCATCATAGGATTTTAATCATACAAATTAATGTTAATAAATGTATAAATTAATAAAAACCAATGTGCATACTGAAAAATTAATCAAATGAACCATTCAGCTCTGCTCTACTCTTTATTGTGTTAAGTATTTCCTTATGGTCAGACTCACAAACCTTGCACAAAATCTTGTTCAAAGGTCTACCCACATACTTTTTCAAACAAACATTGGATGTCATTACAAGGTTCGAGTAATGAAGAATCTTACGATGCATGTCAAAGTCTTGAAACAACCAATATTTAACACTCTTAAGTGGGTACCTTCTAAGCCACATTCCAGTAAAAAAAACTAGGCATGTAGGGTATTCTACGTTTTCTCCATCTATAACTCAAGCCTCCATTTTCTTTTTGGCCTCAACACAATGACACAAGTAATATTCCATTCCCTCTTTTTTTTCTTCATCTGCAATAACTACATAAACATGCCCTACATTGATATGTGAAACAAATCTCTTGAAATTAGTACAAAGTAAGATAGCAATAGGAATTTCAAAAACTAAGCAAGTAGATATATTACCTAGTTGAACTAGATTTGATATGTGGTCAAATTCGATCAATGAATCCATCTATGTTAGTTCCAATTCCATTGGAGGGTGATACATGTGAAGTGGGCTAAGATAACTTTTCAACCATTTCTCAACTCACTCCTTTGACTCACAATCATTCCAGGCTTGCATTGTACATGTAGAACAAAAGCATGCGCTCTTTCATGTATCAATACTCCATGAATCTACATTTGAGCTAAGGAAAGAGTGTAGCTCACTCAATCCCATTATTATACAACAATCCTCATATGGTGCAATGTTATTATCATCCATCAACCAAAAAACTCTGCAAATTGAAGACATACATTCATTACCTAGACCCATCAAAACATTACACCGCTTAATGATTGATTTTGTATCTATCGAATTTTCATTGTCTTTATTCTTTAACTCTTTTTGTGCTAATGCTCTTTTCATGCATCCTCATGCACCATCATGCTCCCCCTTTCCATGTATGGCTTCACAAAAGTTCCATGTATGTTGAAAACCTATAATGACATGCATCCCACTCAACTAGTAAAACATGCATAATTTTTTGAACTATGTTACACGGTTATCTAGCCATATTATATGTCAACTGTATGTTATGCCCCTCTAAGCCAAATCATTACTGGACATATAGAATCAACCTTGCATGAACTCTAGAGAATGTATGTGATCATCACTAATATAAAATTGATACTCCCTCAATACCTTCCTTTGGTCCTATGTACTATCAGCTGCATGAATGAATGTTATGTGCACAAACATCAAAACCTGTGTGGATTTGTAACATTGTAACTGCACCTCACACTGTGGCTATAGAGTGTAGTTCTCTACAAATTAAACCATTGATACTATGCTACCAACTAGAAAGGTGTCCTTGGATAGGAATTTTGTGTCCATCCATTGGGCTCTATGGGTATTCCTTGCATACTCGTACACTATTTTTTCACAAAACATGGAAATAAATTGATGCACTAGAATATTTTCAATAAACAAATCACACATTTTTTTCTTGATTACCATCTTTTGTAATGTATGCCACTATTTTATACTTCCCAAACTCTACTAGTTTATGTCCCACCTCATTTGTGCTTTCCAAATGTTGACATACTAGCATACACTACAAGCCGCCACAATGCTCACATGAACCATCCAAGCATTTTGTCCTGTAGAATATTTGGCCATCCTCTATTTCACATAAATTTTTTGATAATAACTCTCTTGAAGACGTTGATGGGGCTTCTATGGCACAATCCTACAAAATATCATTAGTATGCAAATCTAAACATATAGAACAATAAACATCATAATGGTTAGAGAATTCAATATGTAGTCTACAAAAAAAAGTAGTGTGGTTGTGATTTATCTTGACATAAAAAGGTTTAATAATTTCAAAATATCTTTGACAAAAACTAATTTGAGGATAATCTTGTTGAAATTTACAAAAAAAAAGGGTTTGAGCCATCTCCAAAAAATGTTTTGGATGTGGCTCATGATTCTGACTACTGTTTCTCCTTCTTACCACATCCCTCTTATTTGGAGATGGCCTTGTGTGATTCTTCCAATACTCTTCAATTATTATTTTTAGTTCTTTAACAACTTATTTATCTTTTCATGGAATTCTCCTCAAGAATTCCCATAATTCTTTTCTACCTTTGAAAGGCTCTTGATAAATTTTTTCTATTAATTTTGAATTGTTCACTCATCTTTATAATGAGATGAGCTCTCTTTGAATACTTACCAAATTCAATGCAATGACACGTTGGGTAACATTACTATCCTTTGAGCATGATTTCTTACCCACAATCTCATAAACATCCATCAGAATCTTCACAATAGTGTTTTCACTTGAAGCATTCGATGTTCTCAACCCAAGAGTCTTCATGATGTTTCTATACTTTATACCCCACATCATTTCAACAAATATTTGACATCTACAAGTGTGTGCTAGAATCTTAACTTCCATGTGCTAAAAAATATCAATATTAATCAAAATACTTTGGCTTTCTACGCAAAAATTTAGGTGGTGTTCTCCTAGGTACTCATCTCAACATTAGGAATTTCATCAATATTTAATTGAGGTGGGCTAAATTGTGTACCTTTGATTGAGGGTGGAGTAGAAGACATATACCTTTTTTGTCATATCCAAGTAATGATGTACTCTTAACTTGAGATGCAGTAGATGGTGTCCAACCATATTCACTTGCAGTAGGTGGTGTCCCTCCATATTCAGTTGTGGTAGATGGTGTCCCTCCATATTCTCTTGTGCTTAATGGTGTCCCTTTGTATTCACTCACAGAAGAGGGTGTGTCTCCAACTACATTATATGAATCTTTCTTTCCACAATGCTTTCACATCCATGCCCTTTGTGCTACCAATTGCTTTTCTCTTTTTTATGGTTGAGTTCCATCTTCAATTGGCTTGTTTTCATCAATCATATATAATTTCTTATTTTCATGATATGCCCTCAACCTCTCTCTCTCTACTTTTTTGGTTTCATACTCTTCATCTATTAGTATTTTTCCTTGTTTGTTTCCTTGGCATGGGGGATAATTTTACCTATAGAAAGGTAATGAGATGAATATTATTTCCTAAAAAATGAATCCATACAAATAAATGAAATATATATCATTCAAGGCTTCATACAAAATACTTACAATCAACTTGTAAAAGAGTATTTTAAGCATAGACAAAGGTCACATGAATTTTTTTGATGGAATGGCTTAAAGAAATGTGGTAATGTGTAATTCCATGATTGTAAGATAGGTTCAAAATGGAATAATGTACAAGGAATTTTAATTCAAATTCCTTTTCAAACAATTCAAATTCCTTGTCAAATAATTCAAATGCATTGGAAAGCTAGTGGTGCATTGGCAAGCTAGTGAGCTCACTAGCCTGCTAATGCGGTAGGGTTGAGAAGGTAGGGACAAAATATGCCTCATATAAATGGAATCTCATGGTCATATAATCACCATGAGACCCCATTTCTATGAGGCATATGCTTCCCCTACCTTCTCAACCCTACTGCATTGGCAAGCCAATGGAGCATTGGCAAGCTACCTCACTCACTGGCTTCTTAATGTAGTAGGGTTGACAAGGTAGGGGCATCGTATGACTCATAGAAATGTATATCACCATAAGACCCCATTTCTATGAGGCATATATTTCCTCTACCTTGTCAACCCTACAGCATTGGCAGGCTAGTGAGAGAGCTCACTAGCTTTCCAATGCGATAGGGTTGAGAAGGTAGGGGCAGTGTATGTCTCATAGAAATGGGGTCTCATGGTGATGTACATCACCATGAGACCCCATTTCTATGAGTTACATCACCGTGAGACCCCATTTCCATGAGGCATACATTGCCCCTACCTTCTCAACCCTACCACATTGGCAATCTAGTGAGTAAGCTAGCTTGCTAATGCTCCACTAGCTTGCCAATGTGATAGGGTTGACAAGGTGGGGGCAGTGTATGCCTCATAGAAATGGGGACTCACAATGACATCACTGAGTCCCCATTTCTATGAGGCATACACTACTCCTACCTTGTCAACCCTACCACATTGGCAAGCTAGTGAGTGAGCTTGTTTGCCAATGCTCCACTAGCTTGTCAATCCGGTAGGGTTGACAATGTAGGGGAAACATGTGCATCATACAAATGGGGTCACTAAGATACATCATCGTGATGACCCCATTTCTATGAGGCACACACTTCCCCTACATTGTCAACCCTACCACATTGGAAAGCTAGTGAGTGAGCTCACTATCTTGCCAAGCTCACTAGCTTGTCAATGCTACCACATTTTTTATTTTATATGAAAAAATTATTGTCAAAAAATCAAAATATCTTTTCCATACTTCTATTTTGAGCCATGATTGCAAGATAAGTTACACCTTTACCCATGTTGCTAACTTAGCCTTGAATAAAGTATTGAAATAGTGGAGAGAAGGGTTAGAATCCCTTGTAGGTAGACTAATCAAGGAAAAATTTAAAGTATATCACAACATAAGTGATGAGGTAGATTTAGTGATGAGGTAAATTTAGAAATAGAGATGAAAACCAAAATAGATTCAAAGATCTATCAACATGGGAGAAGTATATTCCAATTTTTTAGAAACATGTATGGAAAATTTGGTAGCATAGTCAAGGCGATAAGTTGCTTGGTGTAATTGTTTGATAAAATACCTCAATGAGATATGTCCTTGTGGACTATAATGATTGTAATATATAGAAAAATAAGATTTATTGAAAATGATTTAGAGAACTTCAAGCATATGCAATTTATAGGTGCAATACCAAATTTAACTACATTTTCCAACATCCCCCATGCCTATACCAAAATGAAAGCTTTGGATAGTGGTATGCACATCCATAATAAAGGATTGGGAAATGATGTTTTATTTTACATCCTTATAAATTATGTCATATACCTATGTATATAAAATGTGGAAGCATACACAAGGTAAGTCAATTGTTAAATAACAAAATGTCTCAAAGAGATGTAGTTTAAAAATGTAATTGGAAAGTGTAAAGAATTGTGTAATTTAAAATGTGCTTTGACAAGCTGAGGTTATAATGAGAAACAAACAATGATTGACATGGAATATGAAAAATAAAAAAAATGAAAGAAATCCATAATAGAATGAAAGAAAATGTGTAAGGATTTCATATACCTAAAAAACCAGATCTTCAAATGGAGTTCTACCCAATTATGTAGCCTTTGCTTCTTCTTTCTTCAAACTCAACAATTTGAATTTTTCAAAAGCTTGTTCCCCTCCAAACTTCAATTGTATATCACTTTTTAATTTAATTCAAACTTGGATTGATATTATATTCCTTTCAACGTGAAAACTCTGCTATTTCATGTAAAGGTGGTGGAATGTGAAAAACATACATGCACACTTCACAAAATCATCAAAAAGCCCTTTTTTGTTGGAGCACATGTAGAACTACGAGAATATGAAAAATGTGGTCCTTGAGATCATGGGTATATTGAGTTTTTTACTATTTTTTGAGCAAGCCAAAACACACTTGTGTTATAACATTCTCATGTTATAATGTGCTTGCATTATAATGTGCTTGTGTTATAACACAAGTGTTGTAAAGCGAGTGTGTTATGTCTTTCTAAAAGAACAACTATATTTATACTACTTCAAAACACACTTGCATTATGAGAAAGTTAATTTTTTATAGGTTTCTTTTCTGTCTCTTTCTCTTTACCTTCTACCCTCAACCCACAACCCTTAATCCCTCTACCCTTAAACCCTCAACCCTCTACCCTCAACCATAAACCCTAAGACCTAAACCCTCAAACCCTAAACCCTCTACCTTCAATCATAAACCCTTAAAACTTCTACTGTCTATCCTCAACCCTCAAATACTAAACCATATAACCTAATACCCCTACCCTATACATTGGATCCTCAACCCTAATCCTTCAACCATATGTACCCTCAACCCTAATCCTGCAAACATATGTAGGTCCTAAACCCTAAACCATCAACTGTATAGGTCCTCAACCCTATACCCTCAATTCTCAACCCTCTACCCTATAAATTTAATCCTCAACCCTCATATATCTATATCCCTCCCTCATCTTCTCTCCTTATCTCTATCTCACTTATCCTTCCCTCTCTATCTCTCAATTCTCTCCCCCCTACCCCCTATCCCTCTCTCAAGACTCTCTCTCTAACTCACTCACTCCTTATATCTCTCTACCCTCTACCCTTAACCCTTAACCCTCTACCCTTAATCCTTATACCCTCTATCATCTACCCTCTATCTCTCTCCCACTCCCTCCCTCCCTCTCTCTCTCAAGTATCTCCCTCCTACCCTCTCTCCCTCTCTCAAGCCTCTCTCTTATTCACTCACTCCTATCTCTCT
>VDFB02076355.1:0-20603 GCA_007258455.2 Sequoia sempervirens
CAAATGTTGCCATCAATGAAAAAGGAGGAGATTTTTGGAATGTGATGTTGATGATTGTTGTCATTAATGGTTTTCATTGATGTCAACATATCTTGGTTGATTGATTCTGATTTTTGGTGATCCAGATTAGCATGCTCCAGATCCTGTTCTATGATGATCTATCTTTGGTCGTGGTTGTCTTGGTTCCATTCATTTTGCAACATAATGAGACACACACTTATGGGTCTGAACCAATCTAAAAATTGAATAATGTGCCCCAAAATATTATCTGCATTGTAACGTGTATATTCTATTTACAGATATCATGGTGGCATGTTTATTTGATCAAGGAGGTTTTGATTGGTCCATGTTTCATTCCTCTCCACCACAGGAATGTTTTGTGGTGACCTAATTCAAATTGTATTTGGTTGACTTAAGAGATTATGAAGACATTGTGTTTGGTTGACTTAGGAGTTTATGGAAGCTTGGAATAGTATCTACGTAAAAGTTGATTTTGTTAGATGAAAGGAAGTGTGATGAATGTAAAAATACAGACATTGTGAAGTATGTGAAAGTATATGATCAGAGGCAGTAGACAATGAGATTCTATATGGTGTCATTGTTGATAACAGTTATTTCAGTGGTGGATTTCCTTTCATCATTCTTCTGGCAGTGAGCCATTTTCTATTGGAAGTGAGCCCTTTTTCTATAGGCAGTGAACCTTTATCTTTTTGGTAGTGAGCCTTTTAGCTTTGGCTATAATAGTCGTGCAGTGAGCCCACCGGTAGTGAGCCTTACCTACAGTGAGCAACTTGGCAGTGAGCCCTTTGTAAAAATCACCTTAACCGGTGTTTTATAATTGAGAATTAGCATTCTCTGTGATTTATCCCTTCTTGGGTTTCCATGTAAATTTTGGTGTTCTTATGTTCTTTCATGTTCATATCCTTTAGATTATTATCTGATTGATTTAAGTTTTCTCTGAATTAATTAAAGTCAAGAAAATTGGTTTATAATAACTAATTCACCGCCCCCTCTCAATTATCGAAACTATTCTACAAGGATACATCCCAATGATTATTATGAGAGTGTTGTTGATGAGGGAATGATATATCCTGAAACAACACAAGGATATGCAAGGATACATCCTGATGATTATGATGAGAGTGTTGTTGATGAGGGAATGATATATCCTGAAATAGCACAAGGATAGGCAAGTATACATCTTGATGATGATAATGAGATTGTTGTTGATGAGGGAATGATATATCCTGAAACAACATAAAGATGTAGAAGGATACATCTCGATGATGAGAATGAGAGTGTTGTTGATGAGGAATGGTATATCCTAAAACAATGCAAAATGAGAGGGAAGGATACATCCCGATGATGATCATGATGATGAGATCAAGGCTTGAAGCATGGATAGGAACAAGACCAAAGATGTAATTAGATGATTTGTCCTAGATTGAACGGATTAGGATTGGATTGAGATGTGAGATTGCTGAAATGAATGAAGATGATGGAGGAAAATATGCTTAGTATAAAAATATATATATTATCCTAAGAAGATTAAAGAGATGATGATATGATGAGGATTAATGAAAATATGCTTAGAATAACAAACCTATATTATTCTAAACAACTAAAATGACAATGAGATGATGGAAAAGATGGAAGGATGAATAAATGATAAGGAAATGGACGGAGAAAACTCACTTGTATAGCCAAAATCCAATTATTAGGATAGAAAATGATATGAATGGGGATGAAAATGAAGAGGAAAATTATACATGGTAGGATGGAAGATGGGGAGATGAAAGGAGAGTGACCGAATCAAGAAATTTTGATTGTTATACATTATGTCGCCATGTAGTGAGCACTAAATTTGATATAGCATCAGATACTATGCACCAGGGTATGAGGAATCAAGGTGACTTTATATCACATGCATGAGACAGATGCAACAAAAAAAAGGCTAGTCCAACATCCCAAAGTCACTGGAGCTTTGTTAGGGACAATGTTGGAAAACCACAGACACAAAGGTTTCCCTAGCGTAACACCAGACCACAAGGATCTTGGTGGGTACTATGCAAGACATCCAAGAAAACATGATCACACACAAAACAAAGATATGCCCTTATTTCGACCTGTCAAAGCACACCATGATATGATGGATCATGGTGACCTTGAGTAAGTATAGTAGGAAACTAAAAAGATAAGCAAAATGCAAAAGCACCAAGAAATCTCAATAAATATCAAATATCCTTTTCCATGAGGATGATAGGTGGATGGGATTGACATAGTCGAATGTCAGGAAGGATACATCCTACTAAGATTGAAGATGGGTGGAGTAGATCATAGGGTCGACATGACTCAAGATAACTAAAATTGATTGGGACTGCTAGGGGCTAATGGATTTTGTTTGTTATTTCCAATAAGATACAGACACTCTTGATAACATGACAAAGACAAGGACAAACCCTAAAAGACAACCTAGTGCCTCAAGGGCTCATCAAAGATAGCCTTTCCTATGTGAAAGCACAGAGACAACGTAGTTCAATAAAAAAATAAACTATGGATAAAGGACAATGCAAGACCTAACAATAAATAGATACAATGATGAAACCTATATGAGGACACAAGAATGACCTTGTGGACAGGATGGTCAATATGAATAAGATGTGGATTATGCGAAGCTCAATGATGGGATAGTTATTGAAATCATCAAAAGATGAATTGGGAGGTGCATACAGTGGAAAAATGAGTGATGCAAAGTGATAGGATATTAACAAGATGGGTGAAAGAGGTGGGAGTGATGACAATGAGATATATGGCATCAGATTGCATGGGGGTAGCCTATAGCTAGATACCAATGACAAGGGATTATGAGATGGAATGAAAATAGAGATAAAGGGATGGATGCATAAAGATGGGGAAATGGAAAGATGATAGGATGGATGGATAAAGGGATAAGGATTTGGATATGGAAGAGGTTACTAGATGGATAGATGGGAAGATAAGGATTTAGAAAGAAGAAAAGGATTAGTGGATGGATGGATGGGAAGATGGAAGGGTTTTTTTTGTGGATGGACGGATGGGAAGATAAGGATGGTGAGATGGAAGGGATTATCGTTTGGATGGATGGATGGGAAAATAAGCATGGGGAGGTGGAAGGGTTTTTTTGATGGATGAATGGTATAGAATAAAATCTCCAAGGACCATGTCACAAAGGAAGCAAATGCCCCACTCTAGATATGCCAGTTGTGATGAGGAAAGAGGGATGATAGATAGGAGAAGGACTAGATAATTAAAGGAGATGAATTGTAGAATGATGGATAGATAAAGGAGATGGATGATAGTAGGATGGGTTGACAAGGGATATGATATTGTGTGGATGGGGGGAATATATGCCAAGAGGTTTCTAAAACATGTGTGTACATATATATATATTTCCCTATATTGATCAATACCCCAAGGAAGATGGATATATTGGGATAAATGGGATATGATAGGTAGGATAGGTGAATAGGTTGGATGTAGGAGATGGAGAAAGGGGGTGAAGTTTCCCCCAAGTGTGGAAGTAAACTGGATGGGGGATTTACACATGATGGCTATTTTCCATGTTATAAACATTGTACTTATCCAAGGCTCTTGATTTCCAAGTTTTCACCATTGGACGAATTTTTTTCTCTATACTTCTTTTTCGCTTTCTTTTTGTTTTTTTGACTTTATGGGAATTTTTTTGGTTTTTTGGATTTTTCAATAATGGGTGGACGGAAATGGATGTGGATAGCAATGTGGATAAATGGATTTGGAAGATATGTGATAAGTGGATGGATGAAGAACTCAAGCATCAAGTTCCATACGAGGTAATATGAGCCCATGTGCAAAATGACTATTGGATGTTGGTACAACCTTATTAGAATGGATGGATTATGCAAGAAAATGGATTAAAGATATTTGATGGGGGAAATATGTGGGATAATGGATGGGATGTTGGAAAGTGCATGGATGGAATGATGGGGTGGATGTGTGATGGGGGAATGTTTTTAGGATCAACATTAGCACATATGGTGAGGGATGTGGAATGATAGGAGGATTATTGGGTGGAGGATTGGGATGGCGAAGTAGGGATAGTAAATTTTGGGATATAAGGAACCAAAATAGATTTAGGACATGGAGGATGTGTATGATTAGCTTTTGGATTAGAAACTTTGTATGTTCTTATGGCTGTTTCATTTGAAGGCATTGCATCCTTTTTCTTTGGGATCCACATGGTTTCAATGTTTTCTTTGATGGAACTTTGTGACCTTTGTGTTTGATTTGGATTGTCTATCAAATATTTCTTTTCTTCAAAATGTCTTTTTGAGGAGACATTGTGATCTCTAGATTCATGTGGATGTTTGGATTTATGCATTTTACTTTTGTATCCAAAGTGCTTTTAATAACAATGGGATAAGTATGAGGATATGGATGATGTGTGGATGGAGGATGCATATTTTTGTTCCTTTGTTGATATTGATTAGGGAATATGAGTGTAGGATGTTTATGATGGGTGATAGGGATAGGTGATTAATGGATGAGGGGATGAGTAGGATGAGATGAAGTGATTTTTGGATATAAGGTACTAAAATGGACTTAGTATATGGAGGATATGTGATGGTGGATGGAGGGATATAAGAACCCAAAATAGACATAGTAGATGGAGGATGGGTGATAGAGGATGGAGGGACATAAAGACCCAAAATGGATTTGGAGGATGAGGGAGGAATATGGATGGTTTTTTTGAGGTGATATGATGTAGGAGGGGGGATGGAAACAAATGGTTTGGTGGAGTGATGGGAAGATCCTATTAATCTTTTGGAGTAGGTTCACTTAGGATGTACAAAGGTTGTACCAACATTTTTGGATTGTGAGTCTTGAGATATATAGCCAAGACCTTGTACACGTGGATTTTCTTTGACATGGATGGGCTCTAAAATACCTTGCTCATGAAATCCTAAGCCTTTTCCTTGATAGTTCATGATCTTGAGCATTTGATTTATGGCAGGATGCTCATTATTTTAGAAGCATGATGCAATCCCATTATTAGGTGGAGGATGGGTGGTGTATATGATTTTTTCTTCTTCTACAAGAGAATCACCATGGATGAATGTAAGAGGATCAAGGAGATATGGAGGTGGTGATAAAGGATCATGAGATGGAGATGATCAGATGGAAGGATCTTGATTTGGAGGAGGAGGTGATAAGGAATCATGAGGGGGATTAGGTGTAATGGTAGGATCTTGATTTAGGGTAGTGGCTGATAAGGGATCATGAGATGGAGTGATTGGATCTTGAGTTACAAGGGGACCATGGGATGAAGTGGATGAGGGACTATGATCTTGAGGTGGGCTAGATGGGATGGTAAGATCTTCATTTGGAACAATCTCTTGGAAATTTTCAATGGGTGTAGATGGTGTGGGGGAAGAGGAATGTTGGATGGAATCCTTGAATGGGGTGGATGGAAGGATGGAGGATTCATGAAGTTCATGGGAGTGGATTTTGGTGGTACAAAGAGTAGGAGAAGTGGATTGCATTTGGGTGTCTTCGATGGGTAGGGTGGCTCTTGGAGTAGAAGGTGGGGATTCAATGGATTTCGTGGGTTTGATGGTTTTAATGATTTTGGTTGTACTAGTAGTGGTAAGAAGAATGATAGGTTTGGGATGAAGAAGGGTCTCATCACTAGTGATCATACATGGTGGAGTGGGGTGGCATGGTTCCACAACATCAAGATGTGGATTTTGGGATGTCTTCTTTGTCATGAGTCTTTGGATGACATCTGGAAGGAGATACTTGTGTAAAGGCTTACATTGGGTGATGGTAATAGAAGAAAGATTATGAATGGATGGAGGACTAGGATTATGGTTTGGTGGATTAGGATTAGATGGAGGAATGGGATGGGATGGAGGACTAAGTGTGGGTGGAGGATTAGGATTGGTGGGGGGATCAAATTAGATGGAGGATAAAGGTATGATATATTGGAGGGAGGATTAAGATATGATGGAGTGGAAAATGGAGTGATATAGGAGGGCATGGATGGTTGATAGAGATAGGAGACCATGGATGGTTGATTAAGGTAGGAGGGTGTGGATGGTGAAGTGAGATAGGAATATGTGGATGATGGATTAAGACAGGAGGATGTGGACGGTGGATTAAGATAGGAGGATGTGGATGGTGGATTGAGATAATACATGGATGGGGGATCAAAATAATTGGGATCATGGATAGGAGGATTAGGTTTATGGATTGGGATATGGTTTAGAGGATAATGAGATGGTAAGTCTGGACTAGGGATGGAGGTGATAGCATTATTTTGTGAAGATGGACGTTGAGATATGGATAGAAGAGAAGATGGAGCTATGGATATGGAATGAGAAGGATATGTGGGGGATAGATAAGAGAGAGATGTGGATGAAGAATAGGATGGATATGGGATGGAGAAGATAATGGATATCCCTTGTCAAAGGTAGCATAAGGATTGCTAGTAGGTGTGGATGAAGGAATGATGGGATAGCTTGGATGAGTGATTGGATTTTGGATGAAGCTTGGGGAGAGATGGCTAGTAATGAGAGCATCAAGGGGATCTATCTCATACTCATCTTGATCATCAAGACATTTAATGTCATTTTCAATGCAATTGGGATCTCCTTTGACTACTATTTTTGGTTGCATTGATGGAGGATAAGGATTTGTGATGTTGGATTGGATGGATATGGATTGAAAAGATGGGAATAGATTATTAGAAGAAAATGAGAGATGATGAAAAGATAAATAGAATGGATTAGAAGAACATGGAAGAAGGGGTCTTAAGACTTGTTTCAATATTAGAAGATCTTGGATGTGGATGGACTAAAGCTCAAAGTGGAATGTAGATGAAGTTAGATTAGGATGGGATTCAATCTTAGACTATGATGATTGGAAAATATGGTGTGAGGGAATCCTAAGTTCAAGGATGCAGCTAAAATGATGGGATGCTTGTTGGATGGATGGAGGATAGGTTTAGATGACTACTTGCTCAAAGGGTATGATGTTTTGGACAAGATTTATAGTGGTTGATAAGATGAAAGTGATTGTTTGGAGATGGATATGAAGAGAAAAATGAATGGATTACAGTTTTGGACTTAGGAAGATATAGGCTAATCATGACATGAAGGATTTACTCTCTGGATTTTGTAGGGGGAGCAGATTCACCCAAGAATATAGCATAATTTCCTTTGTAGTTAGCGGAAACACCTAGGAACATGAAAACATCTATCAGAGTAACAGATTCGCCGATAAATGATCATAGTACAAAAATGGATAACACAACTGCCTATGATAGGTTTGAATGTATGGATATCAAGTAGAATTTCCTATCAAAGTTGCATAAACACCTATTGGACTGTATGGATGTGGTGACAAAATCACCTATCTATGGATATGTACAGATGGTATGATGACAAGATCATCGGGTGTTGCCACAATAATGGGTTACACTTTTTGGGACATCCTAATTTTTCCCTGAAATCACATATTTTTAGAAAATACAATGATTTAAGACTTCAAAGGTTCCATTTAAATGATTTCAATTAAAGAGGGATTGATCAAACCCCATTGGATAGAATCTTGTTAGATTTAAACCATACCTATTATCGAGTCTCCTCTACACCTATCAAAATGTTGATAACAAAACCACTTTTGATCTACTTTTTGGGTGATCAAATGAATTCATTTAAAATTTATGTTTTGTAAGCATGTAGCCCTTATTATAAGCTTCCCAAAAATTATAATTTTAAATATGTTTACTTTGATTATTATATTTATTTTTTATTTCTTGTAAATGTAGGATTTTCAATTAACATCAAGTTCTTTGTTTCACACATATGAAAAAATAGAAAAATATAGAAAAAAATTCTAAAAAATACATGTGTACTAGCTATTGAGGTCCTTATTCCAACAAAAAAAGAATAAGTTAATTCAAATGAATACAAAAAAATTTATGCAGGCCGAAGTACACCTCTGTCCAAATTATAATTACTCTGACTTGGAAAATTAATTAAAAATAAAATATGAAACAAAAAATTATGAAAAAATATCCATGCACTAGATATTGGTGTGAAAATTTTATAATTTAAAAATTAGAATTTTTTCATGTCTATAAAAAAAATTATGCAGTTTGAAGTAAATATCACTTTTTAAAAATGTTGATTAGTAGAAAAAGTAAGTTATTAAAAATTACATAAAATGATTCACAATTTATTTTTTAATTTTTTTTTTAAAATATAATTAGAATCTACACAAAATATCTAACAAATAACTAGTTTGATTCATCTTCAAATTCTTAATGGTTTACCTGCAATAGGTGTAAGAAAGTGAATATTTGGTGAAAAATCCTGATTTTAATGTCAAGTTTGGCCAAAAACTGTAACCCATTATTGTGGGATCACTTGCGCCCTTGTGTGAATTAGAATTGCCTATCTAGGGGTAATGTGTGGATGATGAGGTGTCTACTTAGACATGGAATCACCTCTACAGGAGATGGATTTTCCCAACCATAGTGACAGTATGGATGAGGGACAAGAACACAGAAGCAGAATCGCCTCTATGAAAGATGGATTCACCTGTCGGGTGATGAGGGTGCATGAACAACTCAAGTGGATTCACCCTTTTTAGGAGAAGAATCGCCACAGGGATGGACATACAAGATAAGAGTATTCGCCTCTATAGGAGGCAAAATCACCTATTAGGGATAACTAACTAGGCAGGGGAACTAGACAATGACATAGAATCGCCCCTTAGAGGGCAGGTTCACCCATCTCCAATGTGGATTCACCTCTGTGAGGAGGTAGATTCAAACCTATGAAACAAAGGGACTACGGCAAAGGAAAAATCACAATAAACAAGAAGACAGTGGGAAAATACTGACTCCAGACTGAAGACAGTCACTAGTATCACACAAGAAGACATGCCAAGAACATGAATTTCCCTAGAGGTTTACAAACTTGATGTAGGCCCACTACCCTGAGGGGTTAATACTCCATGATAATCAGGTGGGAACACATGGATAGCTTTGTGGTGCCATCCACAATCCTTGCACTACACCAAGCCACAACTAAAATAGGGTCTTAAACTAGGCTAAATAGGTAACTAGGGGAGTCCTCGATACACTAGGAGGGCGCGTGAGGCACATCCGTGAACACTATCCCATCACAAGTATGGATCGGGAGCCCCAACAAGGTACTGGAGACTCAGACCAACCCTTCACACCTAACTAGGAATCACCCTAGTATCAATGCTCTGCCATACATGACGCAACTAGATTGGGGTACAACTTTAGTTCTCCCCCCTTTATATACACCATCAGATCATGTGGTTGAGATTGTCACTTGGGGTGATGAAATCCCCAAGAAAATATCCTAAAGGGAAGGGTGTGTTAGGCATTTATGATCCCCAGGCTCACATGTCATGCAAGGGGAGAGCATACATGCAAATAACCCCCTAGGTAACACAATGGACTTGAGTTAGCTATGATTTCTAATCCCCAAGCTCATTGTACAGTGCAAAAGGAGAGCATACATCGATAGCTAACTCCAAACATGACAAGCAAGTGTTAATTGACCCTTTAGAAAATTGAAATGTGCCTACATTAGTTTGGGAAATAACTACACTAAGATCTTTGACTACTCATTCTGCATAAAATATATTAGTAGTTTTTCCCACCAATCTTGGACAACCAAAGACAAGATACACAAAATCTCCTATCTGTAGGATTGGCTATGTAGGTCACGGGATTGGCTATGTAGATTGCAGAATCACCTATCCGTAGGATTGCATATCTACAAGATTGCCTATCCACATGACCACCTATCTATAGGATCGCCCATCTACAGAATCGCCTATCTGTCTACAAAATCACCTATATGGAGTCGGAAGGTTTGCCAATCTAGATGCTAGAGACCAATTTCCCATCTAGAAATTTAGGTTCGCCCCTAGATAGGGAGGGGGTCTGCCCATGTGGTGTATTCTCCTTTGTAAGAAAAAAAATACTGCAAAAAATAAAACAACAGAAAAAAGATCAAGGGACCCATGACGTGGATCCCATCAGGTGTGTTAGAAATGTGTGTAGTGAATTTATCTAACTAAAAATGCAAACAAATAACAAAATCAAGCAAAAGATAAAAACACAACAAACACTCAAGATTAGGACCTACGATAAAACTCAAACCAGTAAAAACTATCTTCCAAAGATCCTATGGAAGAGTTTGATGAGTAGTTTTCCCCTTTGGTAGCTTGATAGGTGTGCTCATGATTCGATTTTGACAACATAATGACTTATTTTTGCTTGATTTGGATGCAAGATGGTGGTGTATGATTGAGAGATTGAGATAAAGGTGGTGTAGTAGAATGAGTGTGGTTGAATGAGTTACAATGCAAAAGTGACTAAGTGTTAGTCATAAGGGGGAAAGGAATGGATGGTGGAGATTGAAAAAGGACAAGAGATCAAGGGTTGAGATGCCTTGAGGCATCTCAACCCATAAGATAGTGTCACTTGTCATCATGTGGATGGATGAGACAAGAGGGTTGACCAAAGGAATTAAAAATTCCTTTTAATGTATATGGGAAGGATAAAAGGGATTTAATATTCCTTGGGGAAAGATAAAAGGAATTTAAAATTCCTTGGGAGATGTGGGGAGGGATTAAAAATTTCTCTTTAGAAAGACATTGGATACATAAATGGAATATAAAATTCCATTGGAAAGGACATGGGGATTGTAAAATGGAATTAAAAATTCCATGAGGGGTGTTGGAGGAATAAAATGGAATTAAAAATTTCATTGGGGATCTGGGTAGTATTTATTAGGGGTTGACCATTGGTTAGACTAGGCTAATTAATAAGGATTAAGATGTGCAAGTGTGATATTAGTGGGGGAATTAGGCTAATGGGGAAAGATTAGGGACAACTTGCATTTTATGGAGGATGTGACACCTCCCTAATCAAGGATTAGGGAAAGATTAGGGACAACTTGCATTTTATGGAGGATGTGACACCTCCCTAATCAAGGATTAGGAATGTGTACATCTTTAATCCAAGATTATGCAAATTAATAAGGATTAGAGAAAAGTTATGGAGGATGTGACATGTGGGGAAATAAATAGATTATTTATTTTTATTTTTTTTATTAATAGGAAGCTATCTATATTAAGTTAAATATAAAGATACATATTCACAAAAAAAGGATGGGTGGTAAAAAGGTACACCCCAAGAATCAAATGGGTAGCACCCAAAAAAACCAACAGATCACATGGATGAAGCCCAAAAGTCCAAAATTACAAAGTAAATAAAAAAGCCATTAAGCGGGTAGAGCAGTGCTAGCACAACCAAGAGGGTCTCTGTCATCCAAATTTTTCCTCCATACATCAGTGGGGTCTGGAGTGACATCAAGAGGAGGACCCCAACTGTCATCAACATTTTTTTCTCTTTATCTTCTTCCTCGCGCTAGGGCGAGATTGCAAGCACCAGACGCGGAAAATTTTTACCAGTAACTAGCCAACCAGAGCCAGAAGCAAGAGGGTCATCAAAGGGCCACCCAGAACTGCCACTACCGCTCCTCAAAGCACCACCAAAAGGCCACCCTTGGCTAGCCCATAGTGGAGGAGAGCAGTTTCACTGAGGAGTGCAAGAATTCCACCAAAGCGGAGGCTGGGAGCGAGGACGAGTAGAGCCACTCCACTGCCAGCCCCTAGAGGGCGACTGTTTGTGGGAAGAGGTGGGTGAAGCGAAGACCTGAGCAACAGTACAAGGGGCATTACCCCAGTGATCTAGGAGAACCTGAAGGTGCTCAAGCAATGTCAAGTACAACTTTGTTAGCTTGCACTTGAGCCTATAGAAGCACATTAGAGAAAATGATAGCTTTAGCATATAAAGATACATGAATATCCATTTGAGTATGTGAAAAAATGCAAGCATTTTTGTCTTTCCAAATATTGAAGAGAATTTCCACCCTAAAAGTGTGCCAAAGCTGGGTGAATTTTGTAGGAAATCTGGGAGAATCTCCTAGCAATACTATATGCTAGGAGAAAGGATCTGGCCTAAAGGGCTTAAAAAATTCATGAATCCAAGTCCAAAGTTGTTGGGCTCTGGGACAAAACCAAAAAAGATGCTTAAAATTCTCAGTTTTCCCACAAAAAGGGCAACGAGGGTCCCGTACCACCAGGTGAACAAGTCGAGAACCCACAGGAAAACCTTGGAAAAGAATACACCAGGAAAAGTGGGCAAGTTTTAGCTCAACACTTGTAGACCAACTAACAACAAATCATTTACGCCAGACATGAGTAGGAGATTGAAGAAGCCACCTCTAATTCAAGTTCTAAATCATAGGAAATGTGGTGAGAACCACCTATAACCAAGCTGAGGCTTGTAATTTCTAAACGGGGCATCTAGATACCACTTCTAGTCTTTCCACCAAGGTTTGGTCCCACAAATTCCAACTTTATGAAGCATCTCAGCAGGAATAGCATTCACCAAACCCTCATAAGTAGCACGGTCCTGGTTATGAAGCTTGAACTGGGCACGAAAAGCTTCCCACAACATAATACGCATGGTGGGTCTATGAAATATCTGTTGAAGGGTTTAGATACCCTTCTTGTGAAACCTGAGCGCCTTAAGCCAAGACAACTTAGCCAACAGCTGACCATTACAAGCAAAAAGAGGTGACCACCAAATATTATGCTGGTTAAGAGAAATCCCAACTCGAAAACCAGAGCCAGCCCAACGAAGCCAAGGTTTGATAGCCTCCCAGGCACGCCAGGTACTTTTGGCCACAAATGTCCCAGCAATCTGGGCTAGTTCTTCCATGACCAAAAGGGTTTGAAATCCAATCCCCTTCCAAGCAGGTCTATGGACAGGGAAGCTGGATTGAATACTATGACTGAGAAGAATTTTCTAGGCCTTGTCCCCGGTAAGGGCACGAATAATCCATTTAACACATAGAGCAATCCCTTGTCATTCAGTGGACAACAACTCGAGACCTCTCGATTCTCTGGGAAGGCAACAAAATTCCCAAGCCACACGGTGAAATCCTCTATGAGACTTGAAGGAGGCCCAAAGAAAATAAATCCACATGGTTAAGCCATTAGTGGATTTATTTAATTTTTGGAGGAAAGGGATAAGTGATGGGAGTAAATAATTAAAGGTAATGTTTACTTTAGGCTAGGATTTAAAGATGATAGAAGAAATAGGTTAAGATGAAGGGATAATGGATAATGAATATTAATTAAATAATAGGGTATTATTTAATTAATATAGAGGATATGAAATTGGTTAAATTAGAGGTAAATTGACCAAATGAAAGTAGCCAATTTTTAGTGTCTACTTGATATAATATATATCCTATATAATACAAATTACATCACATATAATATAATTTTATTTTATATATATATTATATTATTATTTATATATATTAAAGTTATTATAATGTAGTACAAATTAAATTAACATACATATATATATTATATTTAATATATAATATATCTTATATAATATAAATTAAATCAAATATAGTATAGCTATATTTTTATTATATACTATATTATATATAAAATTAAACTATTATATTAAATATTATTAAATATTAATAAAAATGATTAAATATAAATTTACTATTTATTATTTATTATTATATTCTATATTATCTTGTTGTATATTATATTATTAGATTATATTACTTATTATATTATATTTAGATTATATATTATATTGTACAATATTGAAATAATATAATATATATTAATATATTATTTATATACATAATATTATATAATACATATTATGTTATTTATTATTTAAAATTTATTTAGTATAGTATATAGTGTAATATTAAATACAATATAATACTTATTATATAATTATATTATATTCAACTTAAGTCCTATTAAATATTATATAATAATTTATACAAATGTTAAATAATTTTTATTTATTACATAATTAAGTTATATTAAAATTGATAATCAATAATATTTGTCATTTAAATTCTACTTAATATTAAATTATAATTTATAAATTGATTTATTATTATTTGTTTTGTATTAATAGTAGTATAATATACTATTACCTTTCAGATTCATGTGGCAAAGTTCATATCATTGTGATCTGATTACTTTAGCATATCGAATTATTACATTTTTGAGTTATAATTGTGCTTCATAGCTTAATAAGGCACTGGATCTTTACAAAATTAGTCGACAAAAAATTTATAGCACAAAAGTAGTATGAGATTATATACAATTTACAAGTATCAGATCAGTAAATCTTTGGGTTGTACAAAATTTCCTTGCCATCCACACAAAACATTTTAGCATATAAGAAATTAGGATATGACTAGTTGAGAAGGAACATGGATATTATTCATTGTTGTTGCCTTCATCCTCATTGGGCACCCTTCCAGTTGACTGTGCAGTGGGCTTGACCTCATCTGTAGCTGAGATTGTGTCCACATTCCCATGCAGTCCTTCTTGACCAGGTTGCCTTGGCCTTTCCTCACCCCCACCTGTTGCATTATTGAAAGCCCTTTGGAACTCATTCCTGAGAAAGGTCTCATCCTCCTCATGATTGCGCTGGCAGGCATTCCCACACCTCACCTCCTCCCTGTTAACCATCATATTGCCTTCCCTATTCAGCCTCCAAAATTTGGACATGGAGATCTCTAAATGGATTGAAACTTGCAAAACAATGTTGAGAAATGTGAGGCTTTTAGCCGACTTAGTAAGCACCCTCTTGTACCCTTGAAACTTATCTTCATTTTGTGCCCTCCAAATATGCCATAATATTTTAGTATTTAAACAAACCCAAAACATTTGGTAATCTCTACTTAATTTCTTATTACTAAATAAAACATCTTTCCATTAATTTTGTAATCTGCATTCAAAATTAATAAGTCAATTCAAAAGATTTTCCAAATTTCTTTAGCATAAAAATAATCAAAAAAATATACATTATAGATTTTGAAACTCTACAAATACTACAGATGTCAACATCAATGAAATTGATTTTACATGGAAATTTTTGTAAAACAAAAAAAGCCATTTCTTTTTAGGCTCTTTTATGTTATGCCAAATAGAACCAAAAATTTTATGCCATTTATGTTCCAGGTGAGAGATTCCCCAACACTTATTAACATGATTAGTTACAGATATAAAACTAACTAGTTCTCTATAAACAATCTTAGCTTTAATATCTTTTAAGACAATGTCATTGTTCCAAATGAGATTGCATTCAAGATCTAGATCATTATCAGTATTTAAGGGGAAGCTAGCTTCTTTGTAGGCTTTCACAAGTATATCGTAAATTCTTAAATTAGAAACAGGAATATGAAAATGAAACATTAAATTCTCCCTAACTTTTATTTTTACCATTGGCCAAGATATCCTGAAAGGTTAGAATGTCAATTTGACTCCATTTTTTTTATTTTTTATTTTGGTACTTATGAGAATATCACAGATTGGCAATCACTTTCAAGCTTTATTTTAAGAGCATGAAAAGTGTGCACCTATCAAACCACTATTTAATTTACACCATAAAAAGTACACTCAAGTACACAACATTATCAAGATATCCAACACATAAAAACACAATTTTCTTCCTTATATAACTCATGATAGTCCCTCCATAAACAGCTCTTAAAATTCGAATTCAACTAAACTTTTATAAATTGGTTGCATGTTTTAGCGGAAGAAGCCACGTCCTCTGCTCAGAATACGACTACCCACCTAATTAAGAGCATGAAAAGTCTGCATCTATCTAGAAGGCGTACACAAATTCCTCTTCAATGGGAAAACATAAATTAAAAAATCTACTTTTAACATCCAATAGGTAGGTAATGGACTTTCTTTCTTGCGTATGCATTTAGGCCACAGGTGGGAAGACAGTAGGATCATTAAAACTGTGATCAATGAGATTAGGCAGATGAAAGGAAAAGTGTGGAATGTGGGAAACTAAAATATTTATGGTAAAAACATTCACGAGTAAACAATTATCTGAAAATGGTTTTACCGTAATTTTTTTCCACCATGAGAGAGGTTTCGACTCAAACTACATTCACAATATATATAGCCTATCAACTAAATAAAAACCAAAACATAATTATCATATATTTAAAAAATTAAAAAATAAAACTATTAAAAAACACACTCTTCAAAATAAATAAATAAAAAACAAAAGAATTGTAAAATTAATGAATGACATTATTTCCAAAAATAAAATAGAATTAAAAACAATATAAAAAATAATAAAAAAAAATATTACAAATAAAGCAAATATAACAATGTAGATTAAATAAAATAAATAATTCTAAACTAATTTTTTTTGTCTAGACATATCTCTTAATATTTTTAAATAAATGTATGAGATATATATACTAGTTATTTTTGTTTTGAGTAGTTTCTTTATAAATAGAGTTGCACCACATGTTATGCTTTGTTTGGAACCACATCCACTTATCTATACTTATTAACTCTATTATGTATAAAATCCTTTCAAGATGAAAGGTTAAAGTCTTTTTTTATTAAAAAAATTATACGTAGCAACATTACTCAATTGTAAAAAGTAAAAGTAATTTTTAAAATTAGTTTTTCATTTAGCTTAGTAATATAAATAATGAATTATCTATTATAAGTAGAATAAATAATGAATTATGTATTATAAGTAGATTAGAATATAGTTGAGAATTGAATTTTTTTTTGAAAATATTATTTTAGAAAATAAAATGTGAAGAAAATAGGTACTTAGTTTTTGAACGGGTGAAGGAATATAGATGCTTGAGACTTGTAAAATCAATAATTTGTACAAATCTAGAGATTTAAATTTTATTCTTACAATGTGGGGATAATCTCACACAACGTGGATTTGATCTCTAAGGCATAGTTCTTATATGATTGAATGTAGACTTTTGTGATTTGGTTTAGTGTAATTTTTGCTATCCACTAATGTGTAAGGACTAATGATATTGAAAAATACCTTAGAGAGTTGTCGAATTGTAAGGGTCAAGTTTTTTCAATCAACCCCTTAAGAGACTAGCTTTACAATCTTGGGTAAGTGTTGTAAATGGAAAGTAACAATTAAATGGAAAGCAATTCTTGATGATGGATTGCGGAGGGTGTTTCGAAACATTGATGTAAAAATTCTTATGCAATTGAATCAGAAATTGTTGGTAATAAACTATATGAATTGTGGAAACTTGATATCATTAAATGGAAAGAAAGCAAGCATCTGTCTTGACTCAAATTTTCATGCAAATATTGATTATTTGTAATTTTCCAAATCTAAACCTTCCTAAGAACACTACTTCTAATTGTTTTTGATGTACAAATAATCTAGGATTTCAATTAATGTTCAAGCAAACATCTTTACATACCAAGAAAAGGTGAATAGTTGCAAAAATACCAAGTCAACTCCAATAATAAGTGAAAAAGGGCAAGTTATAAAAAAGAAATTGAGGTCGATTATGTGATGCAGATTTATTTTCATCTATTACAAGATTGATTAAGATAGGGAATGCAAGATATCAAGGTAGGGATTAGGTGCTTGGAACCATAGGCTAGTGATTTAAGACGTGTGTTAAAATTTATGTGAATGGAATGGATAAGGTTGAAGGTACAAAAAATACACATAAATGAGTGTAAATGAAGATGGATAAGGATTGAGAAAGGAGTCAAAATTAACACAATAGTGTGTCACATATTGCCATGTTTAATTGTATTAATTCATTCCATAAAATGGGACTGAAACTAAATGTGAATTAGCATAACATTATGTTAATTTCACCATTACATTTTCCCCTCACTTTAAGATTCATGTAAACCCTTAAATGAATAAGTAATTCAAAGTATAAGACCACTTGTAGTCATGTACAAAAGTTAATTATTCAAATATAAAAAGATATAATGTGATCCATGTAAACTAATATACCCAACTTTACCTCTTCATATGTTCCCCTTATTAGAAGTTGAGTTGGTCATTTTTTTCCAAAAAAGCGCACCTATTCAGGAAATCGCTACCATCCCAGATAAGGACCATCGAGAGGCTGTTAAACCATGTCACAAATCCTGAGGGGAGATGCTGGACATGTTCCAACAATCTCCCCTTCAACATTACCCAAGGGGATTTGAACCCGTGACCTTGTTTTGATACCACTTATTAGAAGTTGAGCTGGTTGTTTTTCCCAAAAGGTGCACCTGTTCAGGAAACTACTACCATCCCAGATAAGGAACAGTGAAAGGCTATTAAACCATGACATGAATCCTGAGGGGAGATGTTGGAAACATTCCAACACCTCTTTCAAGGCATGCATGTACCATAGTAACATAAAAAATTATTAAAAAGAAATGCAATGAGTAGCATATGTCACACAAGTAAAATAAGTATAAACAAAATGCTTGCTTTAACTATCGTGAAATATGAAAATGTACAAATACAGAGAGAGTAGGTTTAATTACATTCTACATGCATGGAAAGTGGCACTATAATACTTCTTTTCCAATGATAGTAGAGTGGTATGGTGTTTTTGGCATGATCACTCATGTGGTGAAGTTCCATCTAGGAATGGTGAAGGTCTATATGTAGCACAAGTCACTACTTGAAATCTCAACATCCAAATGTTAGTGATGATATATGCCCCCTCTATTTGGTTGCATACAAAGCTTGCACGAAATTGGAGGAGAGGAAAATAATAGATGAAAATTAAATATAAGCATGTAAGCATATAGATCATGTAAAGTAATGTAATAATTGTCATGGATAACATAACGTGACAAAAAAGTAGATAAATATCAAATGAGAAGCATGGAAAGCATGTAAGATAGAGATTATCATCAATGTATAAGTCTGTCCCTAATATGTGTATATCAAAAGTTAAAAATAGCCCCAGAGGTGTAATGTAAGTGTTATAAGGAAGTCATAGTGTTCCCAATGCGGCTCTTAGAACATGATAAGGCATGCAAACACACAATAGGATGAGAGATACATGATGCCCCCAATATGGTAAGATATCTCTAAGAACATGATCAATCATATGAGCACAAGATATTATGGGGAAGGTTTGATTCCTTAGATCTAAAAGAATAAGCTATGATAGCATAATGGAAAATAGAAAAAATGTACTTCTAATCTTAAAAAATATATCTTTATAAATGTGATAAGATAATGACAATATAATATAAAATGGAGGAGGCATGGTGCCCTCTATTGACATAGAATGTAGACCACAATGATTTGATTTATCTATCTCATTGTTGTTACCAAAGTGTAATGCAAAGGAATGCTCAACATAACATATGTGACAATGATTTGATTTATCTATGGCATATAGAAAATTGTCGAGTAGGGTTTGTCCTCTACTCCCAAGTTCGAAACAATATGAGTACCCACCTACTTAAGATCCACCCTGTCTTATTCCCTAAAATATAGAACACTCATTTTCCGAGTGTGGAATTGACTTAATAGCGTGGAAAATGAGCATGACAAGTCTTAATCTATCTAGAAGGCATACACCAATTCCTATCGAATGGGGGGTCGGCTAAAATTAAAATCATTTCTGGCGGAACACGCACAGAAAAAGTGAATGCAGACGCACGGCATGAGTAAGCACGAAACGGTAGGATAGAGTTGGTCGGCATGATGAAAGCACGGTATGGTAGGATAGAGTTGCACGGCATGTTGGTCTTTGCGTGGGACCTCCTCTAACTTCATTTTGTATAAATTTTATGAGTAAGAGGTATTTTCAACAGCGTGTCAAATTATGATATTGTTATAGGATTCAACTGCATAATTTTCGAGTCAAACTCATTGACCCATGTTTCATGAGTAGTGGTTCACAAGAACCCATCTCTCATGATAATGAGTGCTAAGTGGACCATTCATTATCATGACAGATGGGTTCTTGTGAACCACTACTCATGAAACATGGGTCAATGAGTTTTACTCGAAAATTATGCGGTTGAATCCTGATAGCAATATCATAGTTTTTATTTTATTAAAAATATATTTAATATTATATAGGTTTAAATCTCTTAGACGAACTTATTAGTTAATTAAAGTAATGTAAACAATGAAGTGTGAATCCACTTCGATAAATTAGAAAAGCTGGGAATCAATAGAATTTGAAAATATTATTTTAGGAGATGAAATGTGAAAGTAAAGAGTATTTATCTCTTTAATTGAAGGGATATGGATGTTAGTGATTTGTAAAATTTGTTATACTACAGAAGACCAATGTCTTGGATATGTTAATTGTCTTTAAGCTATGTAGATCTAGATATTTATATGGTTTAACCCTACAATTCAAGATCGATCTAACACAATGGTGATTTAATCTCTAGGGCATGGTTTTAATATGGTTGAAGGTCATCTTATGTGGCAAAGGTCAATCTAGGAGCTGTGATCTATCTCTATATCATACAAGTCACTATTCAAAATCTCAACATAAGAATGTTAGTGATGATATAAACCCCCTCCAATTAGTTGCAATTTTTTTTGTAAGGAATTGATGGAGAGGGAAAATAGTATATGAAAAGTAGATGTAAGCTTTTAAATCATGTAAATTGAT
>VDFB02076356.1:0-22253 GCA_007258455.2 Sequoia sempervirens
AATGTGATGAAATTTCTTTGAGGATGGTATGATGGTGGGCAAAATCAGTTCTCAAGGAGAGTGACTTTGCAAGAGTGATTGTGGAGTTGTGGAAAAATCCAGTTCTCAAATGAAGAGAGTGACTTTGCATTAGCTTTGTGGATGATTTGTTGAAGAATGATGCCTCTATTTAAAGATTTTCTTGATGAGAGATTGGCCAAATGGATGAATGTGGGACAAAGATCAAGCCAATAGGAAGAGGCCACTTGTCAAGTTGTGATAGGCTTGAGGATGTGCAAGATTTGGGAAATGTGTCCATGAGAGGGAGTTTCAAATTCAAATTTGTGCCATAAATTTTGAGAGGGAACAAGAAAATGAGCAATAAATGCAATGTTGGACAGACAAATCAACTTGTCATATTTTTCAAATTTGAGGGAATATTCCCCATCAATTCCATGTTGAGTGAAAATGATGATTTTAATAAATCAATAAATTGATTTATTTGTGCAAGTGGCATAATCTAGAGAATGAAAATGGTTAGGATTAGTATTTGATCATTGTTAGGTTAGCTTAATGATGATTAGGTGAGTTTGAGTTTCATGACTTAAATATTTGATTTATTTAAATCAGAAAAGGATGAAATATGGATTTGGAGATTTAATTAAATAAAACTTTGTTTATTTAATTAAATGGATGATGCAAGATAAAGGTTGAATGATTTATGAGAGATGAAATGTTATTATTTGATTAAACCATTGGATTGACCTGTATGCATATTTTGCGTGCCTACACTATATAATTTAAAATTGAATAATTAACATAAAAATCAATACACATTGAATTATAATTGAACTCTAAAATTGAAATATTGATTACCTGAAATATACGTCTCTTCGAAGGGTCAGGAGTCATAGAATATACCCCTCTCAAAGAACTAACCAAACCAAATTTTGTAACATCAATCTATATATGTGAACAAAAACATGAAATTGATCCAAGTTAGCATAGTATTGTTGGTAATAAGAACATATTTACCAAGCACAAAATAAAATAAACACATACCTCTTTAAGCTAATCTTTTTATGTATCTCCTTTAGGTGTTTCGACACCTCCTCCTTGAGGTGTTTCAACACCTCCTCCTTCAGGTGTTCGAAAACCTACTCCTTCAGGTGTTGTGGCACTTATCAACAATGATGTATAGCTCACAACCACTTGTACATAAAAATGACAAGTACATATGAAACTACGAATCTATGTCAATGTATGCATAATCAATAAAAGATCTTATAAATCTTAATTCAATCAAATTTGAGTTCAATTACCTTTCCCTTATCTAACATTGTGCCTCCATAGTCTGGAGTGCATCACACCTTGCTTGCACTAGGTGTTTCCTACAAGCAGAGAATAAGATAAACATATAAGTTAATATATAATTTCATTAATGACAATTCAAATGACAAGCAAGTATACAGTAAAAACATGTAAATGAGTGAGTGCAAAAATACATACTGTGTGCATCTCAAGGCCAAATGAAATGGCTCTAAGGGTGCTATCAGTCACCTGTGTGAGCTCCTCCTCAGACATTAACTGTTAAATAGACCATGTAAATAAATATTAGTACTTGATAATATCTCTTATTAATATTCATTTTTAAAAAAATGCAAGTTATGAATTTACACCTTAAATGTTACCTTTGTAACTATTCCAATGTCCACCTCTCTAGTAGGAGAGGAATCTGTATAGTGTGCTCCACTCCCCTACGTGTGATCTGCTATAATCTCCACATCCTGGATGTCATAATCAGAAGTGTCTAATGGATGCTCAGGGGGATGTACAATAGGACCCAAGCATATCTATTGGCATGTATTGCAAATATGTGGCACACAAATATGTGGACCCGAGGAGGATGATGTAGGAGCACTGGATCCATCACCAAGATCACCAGAATGTGGCTGAGCTACTGAAGAAGCATGGGAAACCAAAGGACCACTCAAAGAGTTAATGGCCTGGATAGTTTGTGTGGCTCCATCCTCTGTAATATCTGGATGTTGTACTGGAGGTGGCGCAGGAAGGGGAGGATGGGGAACATGTGGGCGCCTGACTACCCTAGTTGCCCCTGGCCTATCTTGGGGCATACCTCGACCAACGCCCTGGAAGGGTTTAATGTCAAAGTAATTGACATGATTCCCTAAGAAATACTCAGCATATAATTTTTTAATAAAGTAAAAAGTTACATGAAGATTATTTTTGGGTGGTTTATCAAAAACCATACACCAACGATCCCAAAAGTTATCTACTATGCCCCTATGCATGCACCATTTTATAGAAAGTTTTGGTTTGTTAACATTAACTAGCAAACCAGTGTTGGGCTTAATAAATAAAGAGGCTATTTGGGCTTTTGTTATTTGGAGATTTTTCACATCATCATAATACAATCCACATGCATAATATTCCCTCATGGTTTCTCGCCATGAATGAAAGTCATTATGTTGGGTGGAGAGGGTTTCTACATTTGTAATTATTCCTGTTAATGTGGTTGAACTACGGGATAATCGGAGCATTTTCTTATAAACATCACAAATGCCCCTCAATTGCTCAAATTTTTCATGAATTAAGTCTTCAATTGATGGCTGCGGAGGTGGTGGAGCATTTGCCATTTCTGCATTTTGATTCTCAACTAGTGGATTTTCATTTTCAACTGGTGGAATTTGTGCATTCTCATTCTTAGCAGCCATAATGCCTGATTAAAGTTAAAAAATAATTATTCTAATTAAAATTAGACAATATAAATGAAAATATTATAAAAATACCCTAGTTTTTAAAAAAATCCAAAAAAAACCCTACTTTTTAACAAAAAACTATAAAATTCTCTAATTTTTAATACAAATACATAAGAAACACTATTTTTAAATCAAAATCCATAAAAAACATTCATTTTTTTTTAATAAAAATCCATTCTCAACTCAATTGTTTCATAAAAATTCAATCAAAATCCCTATTTTGAAAAAAATCCACAAAGAACATTCATTTTTTTTATCAAAATCCATTCTAAATTCAATTTTTTCATAAAAATTCAATCAAAAACCCTATTTTGAAAACAAATCCACAAAAAACATTCATTTTTTTATCAAAATCCATTCTAAACTCAATTTTTTCATAAAAATTCAATCAAAAATCCTATTTTAAAAAAAAATCCACAAAAAACTATTTGAAATTATCCAAATCTAATTCAAAATTGAATCAAAGCAAATAAAAAAAAAAAATTCCTTTTCAAATCGGATATTGGCGAAATTGGATATCCGTTAAGCAAAGAACCTCCTCACTGTGCGCCCACGGGTTGTTAGCTGTCAAATGACTTTAAGACAACGAAATTTTTTGTGTATATATGTTTCTTACAAATCGGATATCCGATTTGGAAAACTAGGATTAGTGTTTGCTTTGGTGGTGTCTACTGACACCCAAGCCTAAAAAAAGTCAACATGGTATTTTCGCATTTTTGGGTCAGTGAAAGACGTGTTTTTTTCCTCATTACCACTTTTTGGCCCACCATGATCCTGCACATACCCGAAAAAGTAGGGGAAAGGATCCCTAATCTAGGAAAACAAGAGTTAACAGAGAATAGGCTTCATAGCCCATAGTTTAGTAGCACCAAACCAAAACCACAAAGCAAATGAACTGAACAAATGAGAAAAATAGCAATAGGCTACCCTACCCCACAACACAATAAATAAGGAAACTTAGAACTAGCCCATGTAAAGACAAAAAACACCTAAAAAAGGACAGAGCCTGGGGCATGCACACCACAAAAGGAAACAACAAACCCTAACTAGATCTTAGGGCTATTGATCAGGTCCCACTCTATCTTCAATTGGTTTAGCTCCTCACTCCAAGTGTCTTTTCCTTCAGCAAATTTTTCCTTGGTTGACTTCTCCATATCCTGAGTTGGTTCCATTCTCCTCTGCCTCTTTTGAACCTTTGCAAACCCATTCAAAGTCCCAAAGATTGGCTTCTCATAATTCCATGAGTGAAGGAAAATCATCTTGTTAAACAGCTTGTCAAGCATATCCACCTTTTCTTACAGAGCTATAAACTTGGTCATGTAATGCTCAAGAGACCAATTATCCAATTCACTTGCACACTTAGGGTCAACCATAGACTAAACATTAACCTCTTCATTCTCAATATCCATTTGTTGAACACCATCTTCATCTCTTTCCTTCGAGTCCTTAAAATCCTCCTGAATCGAACCCTCCTCCTAGGTAATCTTCCTCACTACTAATAGAATCCTTCTCATGGTCCTCTCCAAGGATCACTTCTAATTCCTTTTTGCTTAAGTCCAAGGGCTCCACATTTGAATCTTCATTCCCAGGTTCTTCAAACATAATATTTTTCCCTTTCACACATTGACCTGCCAAACCTAGAAGACCTTCTTTCCCCCTTTCCATTGATGTAATCGTCCACTTTACCTTCATCCCCTTCATCTTGGATAATTATTATAACCTTTTTTGCAGTTTTTGGTTTAATAATTTCTAGAAATTTTCTCTTAACGCCAGAGAGGTATCTATAATTTTCTTGCCTTTCACATCTAACTTTGTAGGGTTAACTTTTGTTAACAAACCTTTGGAAGAAGACTTTTTATGTATGGAATTGTTTGAGTGAGATAGAGGGGTAGACTGTGTGTTCACCTACAGAGGATAAAGCATAGCTAAATGCAAAGGGGGGTAAACCTTTCGAGGAGCCTCAGCCAAAAGGAAGCCTCAATTTGGTATTTCAGAGTGCTAAAATTAGGGAGAGGGCCAGGCTGGACATCTTGAATTCAACATTATGGAGGTCACCGGTATTAGAGGGGACAAGCAAAGGAGTAAGCATAGACAAATAATTGTACAACCTTTGGATCATGCCTTGGTGGAGAGGGGAGACATTTTTTGACAAAGGAGTAAGCACATACACATACTTGTAGAACATTTGGATAGGTTTTGTTATGGTTTTATAGCAAGAGGCATTTTTTTTTAAGATTCATGTTGACCTCTTCAAATTTCTTTGCAAGGCTCGATCAATATTCTCATTTCCTTTGAATCCCTCGATTAGTGGCTACACTTTCTACTACACCCCTTCATACCATCTCCTCCAATGTTCTTGATGACATCTCCAATCTCTTGATATCCCTTCACCTCCATGTGGAAACCTACAAAAGATAAAGAAGAAGTGCAAATTTTGCATCATAGTTGTGGTTGTTGGGTTTTTATAAGGCCTATAAAATCCTTAGATCATTACCCTATACCTTGTGTGAATGTTCAGTTGGTTGTTGCCAAAAGGAAGGTGATATGTGAGGCATTAATAATTCCTTCAATTGTGTGTCTCTTTCAACTGATCATGCCCTCAACTCTGCCATGTCACCACATGGGTTACACTACCACCTTGGTTGCCTCTATCTTCAGTGTGACTTGGTCAAAATTCTCCTACAACCTCCTTTATTAGCATCAAAAATTACCACATTGCCCTTAACTAGGGTATAAAGGTGGACATGTGTTTTTTTTTATAGAGGCGTGTGTAGTTTTCATGCAAGACATGACTTCCATGTCACTTCCCACATAGTCCCTCTTTGTGGCCTCTATTCAGGTGGCTTTACTTGAGATACACAGTCTTCACTTGTGGAATTCTTTTGTAGACAAAGGCACCTATAAACATTCTAATTTGCCACTCAATCTGTCCTCCAAAATATTTAACTAGACATTGCAATTCGTGTTTACTTTATTTGTAACTATAAAAAAAAATTAAATTTCTAAGTACATTTATTATAACTTTAACACTAATACTTTCTATAAACTATCAATTCACATCTAAATTTGCAAAGGAGGGGTCATTCTCAAAGGGGGTAGATTTTTATTTTGCAATGGTTAAAAATTTGTAAAAGATGAATCTTATTTTTTCTTTTGCAATGAATGTGGCAAAGGGAAAGTGTTTATATGGGGAGGTTGATATTTTTTTCCTTCATTAAAAATCTATAAAAGAGAAGTCAAATTTTCTTTTGCAATGAATTTGGCAAGGGGGGGTCATTTCAATAGATGTTTCATTTTTACTTTTAGTCACTAGGGATCTTCTAACTACTAGGGATTCTCCCCTTTCAGCATCATCTAAATGCTCAGATTGAGCCTCCTCATCTATGTGCACAACCCTTCCATGACCTTCTGACCTTTTGTATGTCCTTCCTTGGTGTTGTGGGCATTCATAGGCTCAATGCCCTTCTTCACCACACTAGAAACAACTTCCTCTAAAACCACCTCTTGTGGGTCCTTGTCCAGATCTTCCTCGCCCTCTACCTCTTTGATCGTCGTTGTTTTGATATGAGGGTGGTAGAAGTTATCATACTTCTAGCTTCGGCTAGTACCCACATCTTCATTTTTCTTCTCATCCTCATTTCAGCTTCCAAAAGTTCTTCCAGTACCCCTTCCATTTTGACATCCTTGTCCCTTTTGCTTGCTATCAAATCCTTTATTCAACTTCTCTTCAACTCTCAGAGAAAACTAGCAAGCACCCTCAATGGTGGTCATTCTAACCAGGCTTAGCTCCTCTTGAATGCTCGGTCGTAACCCATTAAGATAACGAGCTACCTTACCTTTGTTGGCCTCTGCATGGCCCATTCTGATGATCATCTTGTAAAAATATTCTATGTATTCTTTCACAAATTTTTTTCCTTGCTCCAACCCTTGCAATTTCTTTAGCAGATCTAACTTGTAGTCCACTTGTGTGAATTATTTCTTCAGTTTATTCACCATGCAATCCCAATTGATGATCTTTCCTTTTCTTGTTCGATTTCTCTCCAATTGGACGTATTTCCACCATATATTTGTGTGGCCCTTCAGCTTCATTTTTGCAAAATTAACCTGATTTGGGTTCTCTACTTCATACTTGAAATACTCTTCTAGCTCTTTGATCTAGTTGATCAACTCTTTCGAGTTCAAACTTACACAAGAACTAGGAACTTCTACTCTAGATCTTTTTCTGATCTTTGAAATGGCCCATATCAGCTGCATTTGATCTTGATCAATCACTTCTTCTTCCTCTTCTACATCTGAATCTTTGACCTCTTCTTTATCCTCATTTTCTTCTTTCCTTTTCAAGTTTAACCCTCTCCTCATTTTTTCTTGCAATGCATCAATTTGTCTCTAGAGGGCTCTGAAACCCTTGGCCACCAATGGATCTCTTCCACCAGCATTTCTGCCACCACTGACACCACCATGCCTACTAGGCATCACTCTTGGAGGCATTTTTAATATCTTAGACCCATAACCATGGTCCTCGTGTGAATTGCCTCATGATCAGTGATTTGTCCACATGCTCAAGAAAACCCACTCTGATACCACCTGACGAGGGTGCTAACACAAGACATAGAAAATAACACACACAACTAGAGAATATTATTATTATTATTCTAAATATCAAAATCTTACATGTAGAGGATCTCAAATCCTCAAGTTCTACAATACATTCAAGTTATAGAAACTACAAAAATTCCCCTTTCCATAGTATGTGATTTTTTCCCCAAAACACTACCAAAAATTAGAAAACCTGCCCATAAATAGCTCTTTCAGTAATGGAGCCAAAACAACATTTGAATTATGAGTTTTGGTGCTTTGGCACTGAAAATTACAATTTCAATTTTCAATTTTAAAACTACATTCGAAAATTAGCATATTTTTTAAAATGCACCAACTTACAAGAGCCATAACTTTTGATTTGGGACTCTGTTTGATGAATTGTTTGAACTACATTGGAAATATCTTGAAGTGAAGAACGTGCCAAGAACCTATTCTTCTGGTTTCAGAAATTTTCATGCCTATACGGGACCGTTTAGTGCCTCAAACTAGACTCAAAATATTTTTCAAGGCAAAAAGGAGAAACTAAAACTTGAATAAATTTCAAACCGAGAATGATATTGATCTAATTCTTTCACCAAAGTGCTTATTTTCCACTTGAAGCTTCCCATAAATTTATGCCTCTTCACACCTTCAATTTCAAAACTTCTAAAAATAGAAATTGAGCAGAAAAAGAAATGCAATTTTGAAAGTTGGGAACTCTTATTCGACAAAAAGGGTATCTAGAAATGAAAAAACATCTACAAAAAGATAAAAAAGGAAACATAAAGGAAAAAATATTTTTGGGTGATGCAGGATTTCCCTTACACCACTAGATGCTCCTATATCATTTTTTTCTGGTATTCTAGTCCAGTATCTGAACCGGTATAATGCTTACATTCTCTGGTATTTTAGTATACCGTCCAGTATTTTGGTCTACAATTGTTTGCTGGTAATTATTGTTGCTTGCAATTTTGGGAAATGATTCATGGATTATGGAATCATGTACATTCAAGATCTCACCTACTCAGATGCTCATATTGTGTATCGAGATTACTCTGTTTTGCTATTAGGTCTATTGTTGGCCAACTTAATGAATAAGTTGTGTAATGGTGAATTAATTTTGATTATGTGGATATATGTGTGACCTATCTTAGGTCCATCCTGACTTGATGTAGCGTGTTGTGTAGTTTTTGTGAAAGCTTGAAGCCAACAATTGGTATTTTTGGTAAATAAGAAGTTCATTTAATTAGGCCGACCTAATTGATGCTTGTGGAGATATCATATATATATATATATATATATTATAGATATATATATATATATATATATATATATATATATATATATATATATATATATATATATATATATATATATATATATATATATATATATATATATATATCATATATATATATATATATATTATAGATAGTTTTTGAAGTTTGTGTATGTGATGAGTGTGTATTGAATGTGAATGTGATGAAGTGTGTCAAGTCAATTTACTGAGCTTCATTGGAACTGAATCTGCACTCACTAGGTGTACTTTATTAGTTAATTTCTAGTTGTAAGCCTTTTTGTCATTATAATTTTGTAGGCAATGAGCCTTTGTATTTGGATAGTGAGTCCTAGTAGTGAGCCACTGATTTTGGAATATCTTATAACAAATTATACTATATTGTGAGTTAGCACTCACCGTGGATTTTCCTATTTTGGGTTTTCCACGTAAAAATCCTAGTTTTCATGTGTTTTATGATTTAATGTCTTTTTAATGATTTTACTTATCTGTGTTATTGTATGCACTGGAATAATTGGATGGTATCTAATTAGAAATTTAAAGAAGATACTAATTCACCACCCCTCTTTGTATCTTGGATATTCAACAATTGGTATCAGAGCTTAGTTCCTCTGGAAAACTCTAACAGCTAGAGGCAGATCTTGAAGATGGAAGAAATGAATGATAAAGGAGAAATTTGGACTACTCTTGAGGATCTTGACAAAGTTGAAAGAGAAAACAAAGATCTGAAAGAGAACCTTGAAGATGCAAATGAATATGTCTAGAAATTAAAAGAGAAATTGAAAAAGTTCAAAGATAGGCATAAGGAAGTAACTGATCAGTTGAAGAAGGCTAATGAAGAAATTACTAGTTTGAAAGTGCAAGTAGAAGAGAAGAAAAGAATTGAAGAATGTCTGAACAAATTGGTACAAAGAAACTCTATGAGAACAATTTCAAATCTAGCTCAGACAAGCTTGGTGAATTGATTGCTAGACAAAAACCAAGTAAAGACAAAGGTGGTCTAGGAAATGATAGTGGTGAAGGTTCCAAGGCTATGAACAATCAAAAGACTCAAAATAAAGGAAAGCGGAAAGGAAATTCAAGGAACCTTGCTAAAAGACCCCCTATGAGATAGCCTTTAATGCACAAAGATATCCTTCTTTTAATGACACTTTTTTTTCATGCAACAAATTTGGTCACAGAGCAACATAATGTAGGAGTAGGATGAATCAGTTTCCTGGCTTTTTCGCTAGTCAATGTTTTTCTTGCAAAATAATTTGACATAGGGAAAGTGAATGCAAAACCTCAATGATGAATCTGTTAAATGGAGGAAGAGTGAATCAATCCTTTAATGGCTATTGTTACACTTGTAACAAGTATGGACATAAAGCTATTTAGTGCAAAGAAAGAGTCAGTGGAAGTCAATCTAATCAAAGAAATATTGTCTGCTATAATTGCAACAAACCAGGAGTTATCTCAAGAGTTTACAGAAGCAAGAAGGGTAAGGAGACCAATCCAGTAGAAAAGAATGAATCTGTGAAGAAGATTGACAAAGATGAGATTAATCAAGAAATGAATAATATTTAGAGGAAGAAAGAAGAGACAGAGATGACATATGCATCTGTACCCTCATCTAGTACAGACAATTTCTCTAGGAACTAGACCCTACAAGGTCTTAGGGGGAGCTTTAAAGGAAAATTACTTGAACCCCCGATGATTGGCTTGTCAGTCTTTGGCATGAAGATATGTTGTGAGAAATGATAAGATAGAGGTTATGCAAGTGGAATCGGAAGAAAATATGAAGGAATGATCTTTTGCAAAGTAGATTAGGTTGTTTTTAGTAGAGAAGAAGAGTTTTTAGCAGCTTTTTGAAATCTGCCACATTTAATGTCAAATAGGGCATATTGTTGTTTTATAAAGAAAATGTGTAAGGAATTTTTATCATTTGTGCATCTAAAGCAATTGAAGATACTTTTGGAGCATTCTCAAGGAGATTTGGAGTTCGAGCTGTGCAAACCCTAGTTTTGGTTCTTCGTGAAGAAAGAGGTATTTTAATTTTCTGTGTAGTTGTGGTTTGTGTTGTTTGAGTTGTTTGAATTTGAATTTGGGTAGAATGGGAACTCTTGTGGTTATTAAAGTGTTGGAGAGACCAAGACCCTCTTATAGGAAGTATTCCTCAAAAAAAATTGAAGATGACCCCATGGGCGCATTCTCATCAATCGGTCATGGATTTATGTTGACTGAGGACACAACGATGTATATTCGAGTAAAGATTCAAGAATTCATTCACACAAAATTGATTGAAATTTGGAAAAATGAGCTTATTGGAGAGGATTTCTTGATAAAACCCAAATACTCAAACCTAGTTGCGAAGAAGTTAGACAAATGGAACAACATTCCCAACTTTTGCTATGATGATGGATTTGTGAAGCCAGTCTTCAGCAAAATTCATGATAAATTCCTATGTACTGATCAACCACCCCTAATAACTAAGGAGGCAATTAGGGTTGTTACCAACCTATGAGATAAAGGTACAATACCTGTATTGAAAATTATGAAGAATGAGGTAGTAATGGCATAACTGCTTAGGTTGACTTTGTAAAAACTATATTGTTATTGAATTTTTTTCATCTATCAGCATCTAGTTGTTACTTATGCAATGTGAAGTAATGATTTGAGTTTGAAAGGTGTGCAATGCAATGTAATCAACAATATGAATATAAACTACATAATATTTAACCATTGTTTTTATGCTAAAGTACATTGATATTTAACCATTGCTCACTTGATTAAATTTTCAAAGAGTTCAATCATGCACATGAGAAAGAAACTAATTTTTGATTGTCAACTTCTATATATCAAATTATCCAATAATCAAGTGTATGTCCATATACAAAAATGGCATCAATGCCAACTCAAACAAAGTTTTACAATATGTGGCATATGCCATCTCGGTATCTATTCAAAATGTACATGCCAAAATGTCTATCTCATCCCAAACTACTGGTGGATCATCAAAATGGAGCCTCTTTGAAGCACTCGTTGGCTCTGAAGGTAGCTGGACAAGAAAAAGTCAAACCACAGTTGAGATTAGTTATACTATATGTGAACCCCTTTCTAAACTTGCATAAATAAAATGAAGAAATCACATTTGTAGATCAAAATGCAAGGTTCGTACAAGAGTTCCCGATAAAATCCATCTGCATTGTTAGAAAACAAGGAAAATGATGATATAATTGAGCAAATACAAAAACAAATAACTATCCCTATTCTAAAACAAGACAAACACTTCATCTTATGGGGGGATTGGTGCTATTGTGGAAAATAGCCCTTTCCCAACCCCTTTAGATAAGCTAATGTGATGAAATTTCTTTGAGGATGGTATGATGGTGGGCAAAATCAGTTCTCAAGGAGAGTGACTTTGCAAGAGTGATTGTGGAGATGATTTGTGGAGTTGTGGAAAAATCCAGTTCTCAAATGAAGAGAGTGACTTTGCATTAGCTTTGTGGATGATTTGTTGAAGAATGATGCCTCTATTTAAATATTTTCTTGATGAGAGATTGGCCAAATGGATGAATGTGGGACAAAGATCAAGCCAATAGGAAGAGGCCACTTGTCAAAAGTTGTGATAGGCAGGGATGTGCAAAATTTGAAATGGTAATATTAATCCATGGAGAGGAGTTTCAATTTAATTTGTACCATAGAATTTTTGAGAGGAACAAAGAAATAAGAAATAAATGCAATGTTGGAGAAGACAAATCAACTTGTCATATTTTTTTTTTTTTCAGGTGAGAATATTCCCCATAAATTCCATGTTGAGTGAAAATGATGATTTTAATAAATCAATAAATTGATTTATTTGTGCAAGTGGCATAATCTAGAGAATGAAAACGGTTAGGATTAGTATTTGATCATTGTTAGGTTAGCTTAATGATGATTAGGTTAGTTTGACTTTCATGACATAAATATTTGATTTATTTAAATCAGAAAAGGATGAAATATGGATTTGGAGATTTAATTAAATAAAACTTTGTTTATTTAATTAAATGGATGATGCAAGATAAAGGTTGAATGATTTATGAGAGATGAAATGTTATTATTTGATTAAACCATTGGATTGACATATATGCATATTTTGCGTGTCTACACTATATATTCAAATTGAATAATTAACATAAAAATCAATAGCATTAGATTATAATTGAACTCTAGGAGTGAAAATATTGATTACAAAATATCACGTCTCTTGAAGATTGAGAGGAATCATAAAATATACCCCTCTCAAAAGAACCCAACAAACCGTTTGCTTAACATCAATCTATATATACATGAACAAAACATGAAATTGATCCAATTAGCAAATGGCTGTTTAGTAATAAGAATATATTTTACCAAGCACAAAATAAAATAAACACATACCTCTTTAGGCTAATCTTTTTTTGTATCTCCATTAGGTGTTTCAACACCTCCTCCTTGAAGTGTTTCAACACCTCCTCCTTCAAGTGTTTGAATATCTACTCCTTCAAGTGTTGTGGCACTTATCCTTAGTAATGTATAGCTCACAACAGCATACATAAAATGACAGAGTACATATGGAAACTCACAGATACCATGTCAATGTTCACAGCATAATCAGTAAGATCTTATAAAATCTTAATGAACTTCATTCAAATTTTGAGTTCAATTACCTTTCCCTTATCCCCTAACATTTGCCTCCATGTCACATGGTGCATAGCACCTTGTACACACTAGGTGTTTTCTAAGCGGAGAATAAAGATAAACATATAAGTTAATATATAGAATTCATTCATGACAATTCATAAATGGCGAAAACCAAGTATCTGATAAAACATATAATGGAGTGAATTATTGAAAATACATATTGTGTGCATCTCAAGGCCAAATGAAATGGCCCTAAGGGTTCTATTAGTCACCCATGTGAGCTCCTCCTCAGACATTAACTGTTAAATAGACAATGTAAATAAATATTAGTACTTGATAGTATCTCTTATTAATATTCATTTTTAAAAAAATGCAAGTTATGAATTTACACCTTAAATGTTACCTGTGTAACTGACTTCCAATATCACCTCTAGTAAGGAGGAATCTATATGAGTGTCTGCTCTACCTCCAGTGTGATCTGCTATAATCTCCCACATCTGGATGTCATAAATGAAGTGTCCTAATGGATGCTTTCGAGGGGATGTACAATAGGACCCAGCATATCCTGGCCTTAGCCTTATTGCAAATATGGCACACCAAATATGGGCCGAGGAGGATACGTGTGAGCAGCTTTGGATCATCACCAAGATCCACGAGTGTGGCTAAGCTCACGAAGAAGCGCCCAGGAAACCAAAGGACCACTCCAAGGGGTTAATGGCACGGATAGTTTGTGGCACCATCTAAAGTAATATCCAGATGTTGCTAGAGGTGGCGGAGGAAGGGAGGATGCAGGAGGGAACGGCAATGTGCAGCCACTTTAATACAAAGTATAAAGAGGTTACAGCAGAAGAGATTATTTTGGAGGTGGTTTGCATCAAAAACCACTTTTTTTACCATAGCGATCCCAAAATTTATCTATGCCCTATAAAACACCACTACATTTTATAGAAAGTTTTGGTTTATTAACATTAACTGGAAAACCAGTGCGGGGGTTAACAAATAAGGAGGCTATTTGGGCTTTGGTTATTCTAAGATCTTTCACATCATCATAATACAATCCAAATGCATAATATTCCCTCATGGTTTCACCATGCATGAATGAAAGGCATTATGTTGTTGGAGTGGAAGGTTTTACCTGCATTTATGGTATTCTGTCAATGTAATGGACCTCTAAAGGATGTCAGGCGAACTTCTTATCAAACATCACAAATGCCCCTCAATTTGGCTCAAATTTTCATGGTCTCGATCTTCAATTGATAGGCTGAGGTGGTGGAGCGTACCCATTTCGTGCGGAGTTCACGCCGCTAGTGGATTTTATTTTTCAGCCCAGGGCGATTTGGTACATTCATAGTGGCATTCACATAATGCTGAGTTAAAGTTAAAAAATGAGGGGTATTTCTAATTCATAGAATAATATAAATGAAAATATTATAAAAATACCCTAGTTTTTAAAAAATTCCAAAAACCCTACTTTTTAACAAAAAACTATAAAATTCTCTAATTTTTAATACAAATACATAAGAAACACTATTTTTAAATCAAAATCCATAAAAAAACATTCATATTTTTTAATAAAAATCCATTCTCAACTCAATTGTTTCATAAAAATTCAATCAAAATCCCTATTTTGAAAAAAATCCACAAAGAACATTCATTTTTTTTATCAAAATCCATTCTAAATTCAATTTTTTCATAAAAATTCAATCAAAAACCCTATTTTGAAAACAAATCCACAAAAAGCATTCATTTTTTTTAATCAAAATCCATTCTAAACTCAATTTTTTCATAAAAATTCAATCAAAAACTCTATTTTGAGAAAAAATCCACAAAAAACTAATTGAAATTATCCAAATCTAATTCAAAATTGAATCAGAAACCAAATAAATAATAAAATTCAACAGGAGCGGGACGTTAGAAATTCAGACCTCCAGGGCCATGAAAGAACCTCCTCGCTGCCATGCTTCCAGGTTTATTAAAATGCCATCAAATGAAAACACAGACAAAGAAATTTTCATGCCATATGTTTTCACCACAGGCCGGATATCGATTTGAAGCTAAGTTGAGTATTTTGCTTTGGTGGTACGTAGGCACCCAAACCCTCTAAAAAGTCAACATGGTATTTTCGCATTTTTGGGTCAATGAAAGACGTGTTTTTTTCCTCATTACCACTTTTGGCCCACCATGATCCTGCACATACCCGAAAAAGTAGGGGAAAGGATCCCTAATCTAGGAAAACAAGAGTTAACAGAGAATAGGCTTCATAGCCCATAGTTTAGTAGCACCAAACCAAAACCACAAAGCAGATGAACTGAACAAATGAGAAAAATAGCAATAGGCTACCCTACCCCACAACACAATAAATAAGGAAACTTAGAACTAGACCATGTAAAGACAAAAAACACCTAAAAAAGGACAGACCCTGGGGCATGCACACCACAAAAGGAAACAACAATCCCTAACTAGATCTTAGGGCTATTGATCAGGTACCACTCTATCTTCAATTGGTTTAGCTCCTCACTCCAAGTGTCTTTTCCTTCAGCAAATTTTTCCTTGGTTGACTTCTCCATATCCTGAGTTGGTTCCATTCTCCTCTGCCTCTTTTGAACCTTTGCAAACCCATTCAAAGTCCCAAATATTGGCTTCTCATAATTCCATGAGTGAAGGAAAATCATCTTGTTAAACAGCTTGTCAAGCATATCCACCTTTTCTTACAGAGCTATAAACTTGGTCATGTAATGCTCAGGAGACCAATTATCCAATTCACTTGCACACTTAGGGTCAACCATAGACTAAACATTAACCTCTTCATTCTCAATATCCATTTGTTGAACACCATCTTCATCTCTTTCCTTCGAGTCCTTAAAATCCTCCTGAATCGAACCCTCCTCCTAGGTAATCTTCCTCACTACTAATAGAATCCTTCTCATGGTCCTCTCCAAGGATCACTTCTAATTCCTTTTTGCTTAATTCCAAGGGCTCCACATTTGAATCTTCATTCCCAGGTTCTTCAAACATAATATTTTTCCCTTTCACACATTGACCTGCCAAACCTAGAAGACCTTCTTTCCCCCTTTCCATTGATGTAATCGTCCACTTTACCTTCATCCCCTTCATCTTGGATAATTATTATAACCCTTTTTGCAGTTTTTGGTTTAATAATTTCTAGAAATTTTCTCTTAACGCCAGAGAGGTATCTATAATTTTCTTGCCTTTCACATCTAACTTTGTAGGGTTAACTTTTGTTAACAAACCTTTGGAAGAAGACTTTTTATGTATGGAATTGTTTGAGTGAGATAGAGGGGTAGACTGTGTGTTCACCTACAGAGGATAAAGCATAGCTAAATGCAAAGGGGGGTAAACCTTTTGAGGAGCCTCAACCAAAAGGAAGCCTCAATTTGGTATTTCAGAGTGCTAAAATTAGGGAGAGGGCCAGGCTGGACATCTTGAATTCAACATTATGGAGGTCACCGGTATTAGAGGGGACAAGCAAAGGAGTAAGCATAGACAAATAATTGTACAACCTTTGGATCATGCCTTGGTGGAGAGGGGAGACATTTTTTGACAAAGGAGTAAGCACATACACATACTTGTAGAACATTTGGATAGGTTTTGTTATGGTTTTATAGCAAGAGGCATTTTTTGTTAAGATTCATGTTGACCTCTTGAAATTTCTTTGCAAGGCTCGATCAATATTCTCATTTCCTTTGAATCCCTCGATTAGTGGCTACACTTTCTGCTACACCCCTTCATACCATCTCCTCCAATGTTCTTGATGACATCTCCAATCTCTTGATATCCCTTCACCTCCATGTGCAAACCTACAAAAGATAAAGAAGAAGTGCAAATTTTGCATCATAGCTGTGGTTGTTGGGTTTTTATAAGGCCTATAAAATCCTTAGATCATTACCCTATACCTTGTGTGAATGTTCAGTTGGTTGTTGCCAGAAGGAAGGTGATATGTGAGGCATTAATAATTCCTTCAATTGTGTGTCTCTTTCAACTGATCATGCCCTCAACTCTGCCATGTCACCACATGGGTTACACTACCACCTTGGTTGCCTCTATCTTCAGTGTGACTTGGTCAAAATTCTCCTACAACCTCCTTTATTAGCATCAAAAATTACCACATTTCCCTTAACTAGGGTATAAAGGTGGACATGTGTTTTTTTTTATAGAGGCGTGTGTAGTTTTCATGCAAGGCATGACTTCCATGTCACTTCCCACATAGTCCCTCTTTGTGGCCTCTATTCAGGTGGCTTTACTTGAGATACACAGTCTTCACTTGTGGAATTCTTTTGTAGACAAAGGCACCTATAAACATTCTAATTTGCCACTCAATCTGTCCTCCAAAATATTTAACTAAACATTGCAATTCGTGTTTACTTTATTTGTAACTATAAAAAAAATTAAATTTCTAAGTACATTTATTATAACTTTAACACTAATACTTTCTATAAACTATCAATTCACATCTAAATTTGCAAAGGAGGGGTCATTCTCAAAGGGGGTAGATTTTTATTTTGCAATGGTTAAAAATTTGTAAAAGATGAATCTTATTTTTTCTTTTGCAATGAATGTGGCAAAGGGAAAGTGTTTATATGGGGAGGTTGATATTTTTTTCCTTCGTTAAAAATCTATAAAAGAGAAGTCAAATTTTCTTTTGCAATGAATTTGGCAAGGGGGGGTCATTTTAATAGATGTTTCATTTTTACTTTTTGTCCTTTTTTCGAGATTTTTAAGGCATATTTCTTCTCAATCCACCTCATGACATAAACTTTGAAGAAATCATAATACCAATTAAGCTTTGAAATGCACTTATATAAAGTGCCAGACAAACTGAATGTGCATTCCACATGGAGGGAATTTAGGAACTTTGTACTTACATTGAATTATAAAATGTAATGGGGTCTTATGCCATCAAAACATGGATCCTTATGATTTTTAACGCATGCGCGTGTTCCTTGGAGCACACCCTTTCTCAGTTTCTTGTACATCTCTATATTCCTTGTGCACTAACGATTCCAGTTGGTTTGCTTATTGCTCTTAGCATTAAGGGGAAACTTTGATGTGTTCTGCTAATACTTCTTTCAATTAAGCAATGAAGGAATCTTATTTTTGAGAGGCCTCGTGAACCTCTTATCTTGATCTCTCATATGGGGGATTATTTTAGTGGATCACATTCTAGGATTCTAGTACTCCTAATCATAGTACTATCTATATTCTTAACTTCACAAATTTTGATTGACTTCGTGTATATTGGTTGAGTAGTGTGCATATGTTCACTCATGTGTTTTTTTGTATCTCTCATCTTGATCTACATTTTTTGGAGATTCATTGATTCCAGTAGGCACCAATTCATCATCGATAGAGTTTATAGATTCTACATGCTTCAATATTTTTTCATGATCATGTTCCTATCATCAAGGGATATCTTTTTAGAAGGTCTTAGATCCCTCTAACTCTTTTTTTTGGAGAGTATTTTTGTTTCCACTGGGTTTTCTCCTTTCTCTACATTTATAAGAGATTGCATTATTATAAATACTTAAAATTGTCCTGAATGATATTACACACTTAAATTTGGTCACTAGCATCATTTCATCCTAATATTCATCTTCGTTTCACTTGCTTTATTAAATAAGCCTAGTTATTTAATTAAATGCATCATTTTCATCTATTAACAGATAACTAATTTTATTAGGTTAATTCACCCCCTTTCACATTCACCTTTCATCCTATTTAATTGAATGAAACAAATTATTTAATTTAAATGCCTTATGTCCTCTCATTTAATTGACTAATTCTAAATTATTTAATAAAATGTCATTTTGAACCCCTTTTTCATTAAATATACTAATTATTTAATGATAATCCTTATATTCCTCAACTTGCACAATTAAAATTTAGAACTTTAATTACTAATTACTAATTTTCATCACCCATCCACTTGCATAGGAATATTATTCTATTTGCCTCCAAAAATGGAATATTCTTTCTTAACAAACTCTCTAACAAAATTTATAACAACTTTGAAAGTGTGTTTGTTTGAATCATTGTGAGCCTTTGATGGTTTTTCTGATCCATGTGATCTTTGATTCTCATCCATTGATGAGAATCCTTGAACCATGTCTTCACCCTTGATTCCATCTTGACCATTGATTGATCCTTTTCATCTTGACCCTTGATTCACCATTTTCTCCTATAAATACCTCACATTTTGGAGAGAAATGGGTCCAATTCCATCAAATAAAAGTCATGTTGCATGTTTGAATACTATCTTTATTCATCCTTGCATCCATTATCAAGCATTTTCATCTTTTTTATCCACCCATAGCATATTTTTATCAATTTTGGCTTAATCTTTCATCAATGGAGTTCAATTAGATGGTCGTATTGTCCAAGGGATTGGGAAAGGGTCATCATTCCACACCAATATGACACCAATCCCCCAATGGGATAAGGTTTGGAGTTCTAGATTAGGTTTATTTTATGTTTTCGTGTTTATTTTTTGATTAGTTTAATGGTTACTTGGTTTTTTGAAGATTTTGACATCTCATTGGGATTGTAGCTTAGGTAGTTAAATATGGCTTAAATTTTTATGTATTTGATGTATTTAGCTATTACTATGATTACGATCACAATTATAAATGAGTGCCTTACTAGGCGTTGTCAAGACTCATCTTTTCAGTGTTCAGCTTACTTCCTTAGTATCACTTAAGGGGAGGTGTTAGTGTGAAAAGAGGTATTATAAAACTAGTTAGCTATTAGCCTACTTAATAGATTCCTATTTACACTACACTTAAGCTCACTTAGACGACTTCTAGAGGTTTGTCTTCTCATGTGGCTGAGACAAGTTTTCTCACTTTGTGACACCTCTTGTATGATCACCTACCACTCACTAGTACACATCTCATGTGAGTTAACAAGTGTTCAATCTTTGAAGGGTTAGTCAGTCATTGTGTTTCACATGACTACCTCCATCCCCTTTCCTATTTAGTCAAGCTCCTATTATAATCAACCTTCAACTCTAATGTGAATTAGGATGATCATTGTGTGCAAGTGTATCTTTGTGGAAGCGCAAGGATTTTGTTGTCATGATCTTGGATGAAAATCCTAACACCATAAACCTAAGGAAATTTTGGTTGTAATGTGTTGTAGCCTATGATGATTTTATCCTCTATTTTGTTTTGTCATTTTTATAATATAATTTATGTTTAATTCAAAAAGAATATTCATACCTTCTTGTGACAAATTTGTGCGGTTGTGCATTGCTTGATTTCCCCTTCATCAATAACTTTTGCATGCACTGATATGAGTTTAGGTTTAAAATTTAATGGGTTTATGGTTCCTTCTATTACTAAATATTATGAGTTGACAAAATAGAAATGATTTTAAATTGCCCACTATGTTAAAGGACATGTTGTGATTGATTATTATCATGAGAGATCACAATCTAATATCATTCAGATGAGAGCATCTTAGTTCCATTATTAACCTTCATAATAATTTTGGGCATACTATATGCTTCCTTATTATCTTTGATATCATTGGTTCATTGCTCTTCAATTACGTTGTCTAAAAGATTGATTGAGGAGAAAATTATTCTTTCTTATGAAGTTGTCAAATGATGTTTGTAGACAAGGTGAGTAGATTCAAGTTATTAGATATTAGTAAGATTCTAAATATGATTGAGTTTTAATTTTGCACAATTATTTTACTTCTAAGAGAGTAGATATGAATTGGATTGGAGTAAAATTAATGAGGCTTTAGATAGAAAAAAACCCTAATTTTCAACACAATGATAATTCAATTCCACACATTTTAATACAATATCCTACCATTCAAAATCTAACTAATATTCTTTTTAATTTATGTAAATTCTATATTCTATTTGTTTGAGGGAGTGGGTCCTATATGCTCTTTTAATTGTCAAAATTTTAATCTTCATAGCGCTCGCCAGCTCACTTCCAATATTTTATCATTTATATCGTAGTTTTGTGAAACTCATTACAAAAGAGCATAATACATAGTAAGCTACGTTGCCAACAATAATTTAAACGGATTCGGAACATTATTTTCCCACATGATTCGCAAGTGGCAAATTCGCAATAAGACGGCAGTATTCTAAAACTATATATTGTCACATTCATTTAATGCATAACTATATCCAAGTAAGCATATTTTCTAATTGGGTTTCCTGCAGTTCTTTCTGACTTCTCCGTTGGTACCAGTGAGGGGGCTTAAGTTTCCCATATTCACCATGGCCGCTACAAAATCACTAAAGAAGGTATTTTGATTGTTAGAATAGGTGGTTACCTGAGAATCGGCATACCCTCCATTGAACAGCTCGTGGTCAGAGTGAAGAAGTCCTTTCTGGTTTTTAAGATTTACATAGTATTTGTTATCAAACACCGTGGGAGTTTGGACATCTAAGGGCGACAAGTTATTGTCACCACCGTTGCTTGGGCACTTAGCCTTCACAGAATTGGCAAATGCACTGTTTATATTCGTTTCATTGTAGATGTGGCTTCTGAAAGAGGTGCACCGCACTTGACCAATTGTATGAGCACCTGAAAGTGATCAAAACAGTCACCTCTTTAGTTAACGCAAATGCAAATTTCGCCAGCATAAAATTGGGATTCAAGATATATAGCGTTAAATTACCCGAGAGGGCTATCATGTCCTTTGTGGAAAGACCCTGATTACAAAAAGAGGAGATAAGAGTGTTGAGGCTGGATGTGGGTGCAGGAATTTGGCTGTTTGCACCGCTCAAGCTTACAGTTCTCGAGTCTCTCCTGCCGAGCTGTACTGTCCATGATGGCCCTCCTAACTGCTCATGCCAAACAATATTATTTGTTATCGACAACAATATTGTTTCTCTCAAATCAATTCTGAAAAATAATGATTATTCCCATCAATTTCTCCCGCATTAACACTAACAGTAATATTATTTCAATCTAATCCCTCCCACGTTAATACTG
>VDFB02076357.1:0-19366 GCA_007258455.2 Sequoia sempervirens
GGTTTTCAGCGACATGCAAGATAAAAGCACTTGCTGCAACTTGATGAAGTTCTTGAAAATTCTTAGGAAGATAGAGGCAAAAGACCAGGATGGTGAAATTGAAACCTTGGCCTCACAGCGAAAAACTTGATCTTCTGGAACAGAAAACTTGAAAAAGCAAGGGTTTATGCTTGCTGGTCTGAAAAACCTGATGTAAAACCAGCAACTATGAATTCTTTAATCACAAAAATTTCTCAAACTTGCTGCTCCAACTTTCTCCTCTGGATGCTACCTGCAAAAATAATGAAAAATACATTGAAAAGAAGTGTTAAATAGACTTAGGGTTCGATTTTAGGTTTTGCTTTTTTTCTGCTTTTATTTTCAAAACCCTAAATCTTATCTTCTCAAGTTTGGACGCCATCTTCCTCTTCTGGAAATTTTGAAATTTGAAAATCTTCAAAAATCTTCTAAGGCATGAAGGTTTGGGCGCCTTTCTCCAAGAGGGGCGCTCAACTTCACCAGTGTTAGTCAAAATTTCAACTTTTTCAACTTTTCTCCATTTTAACATGCCACTTCGCCTCTGATTTCTCGTTGATTGGTGTACCCGACAGGCGAGCTGAGTGGTTCACTGCGGAGCCGGGCTGATTCTGAAGAAGATGTTCTGGAGGCACCTCCTGCTAAAAACTTGATTTCGACCTCCGAATTCACGGGAGGCTTTTCCTTCTAGGGGCGCCCAACTTCTCCAGTGTTAGCCATTTTTCGACTTCCGAGTTCTTCCCTTCTCCCTTTGATCTTAAGTTGAATCTTGATTCGGGCTTCGTTGATCGGTTGTGCGGTGTTTGGTTGGATAGCGGTGATTTTGAAGCGGGCGTTTATACATAGATTCCATCATCTGAAGGCTTTAAAGCTTGGGCGCCCTTCTTCAACTGGGGCGCCCACTTCCATCAGACTTAGAAAATTTTCCAATTTATTCATGTCTTTCACTTCTTCGGGCGACCTTGTTGAATCTTAAGCTCCGAGTGTCGGATCGCTGAATGTTTGTGCTCATCGCGAAGCTGACTGAAAATGAAAAGGGGTCCTCTGGAGACACTTTTGTCAAAAAGTGAACTTTCACCCTTCAAAAGGTTGGGCGCCTATCTTGACTGGGGGCGCCCAGTTTACCAACACTTAGTTTATTTTTCACCTTTTTCACTTTTGCTTTGAATTTCTCTTTTCACCTCTCGTCGGACCTTCTGTTCAGCCTTTTGAATCTGATGACTGCGAGCTCTGTTTGTCGTGCTGAATAGCTCACTGCAAAGCCAGTTGAATTCTGAAGACATCCCGTTATAGCTTCGACTGCAAATTCCTCTGTTTGCACCCTTGAAAAGTTGGGCGCCTTTCTCTTCTTAGGGCGCCCAGTTTCTCCAGACTTAGAAAAATTTTCAATTTATTCAACTTCAAGTTTCAGATTTTCACTTTATACCTTCTACTTTGACTTGAATTTGCCGGAGACTGGATCATCTGATGCTCTGACGGGGATATCCATCGCGAAGCTGGCTGAACACTGAACAACTTCCATTGAAGACCGTAACCCTAATTCTTTCATCTGGTGCCCTAAAAAGGTGGGCGCCTTTCTTCAACTGGGGCGCCCAAACTTAGCAGACTTAGAAAATTTTCATGACTTCTCAATTTTCTTCCTCGATCCTCGTGCATGTTCATCATTTCACTTTCTGCTGGAAGTTTTGAATGCTAAAATTAACGCCTGGCAGTCGGATGGCCTCCATTGATGACCTCGGAACTCCAGATATGCTTCTGAAAAAGCTGAATAGACCCAGTAGGGCAAAACTGATTATTTTAAGATTCTGACTGCACCAGCCTGATACGGACATATTTTGAGCCAATCAAAATGATTCGGACCACTGTCGGACCAACTTTCTATTTTAAGAAAATTTACGCGCGATTATCGTTTGAAAACCCAGAAAAACCCAGAAAACGTTACTATTTCGAGAAAATTTCTAAAAATAGCGGTTTTCCTAAAATTTAGGGATGAAAAACTGAGATCTGGGTTTTGTAGGTTAAGCTGCTCTTAGCAGACCCAGATCGTCAGAAATTGAAAAATTTGTGTTTTAACCCTCCATGCAAGACATGCACACCCAAATTTTGACCTTTTTGACTGATTTGACAAGACTATTACTCATTTCTTCAAAATGTCTAAGTGTAACTAAAATTTTAATTTTGGGGTACAACAATGCTTACAATACAAAGGTGTAGATAAGGAACTTACAAATCCATTAACCCCAACACAACCCAGGCCATAAGATTTTGATATGGAGTTCATAGAGGAAAAATATCTAATAAGGTTGTTTGACACCTAGAAGTAAGGCAAGAAATTGTAACAAAATATAAATCGACACCTCCTATTTGTTGATGTGGTCGTCATTTTAATATGTGAAACCCCATTTCTCTAAGGCATTTTCTCTACCATCTACACTCTCCCTCTTCCTCTTTCTCTATGACTCTACACCTCTTCATTCCCAATTACAAATTTTCCTTTGCTCCCTCCTGCACAAATTTGGTGCCTTCCCTTCCATTTTGCTCAAAACACCCCATTTAATGAGGCTGTGGATGAAATATTATGGTCTTTTGCATGGAAAAATAACCCCAAACCTACAATTGTGGATGGCTCTAGGGCAAGGGCGCATACATAATGAGTGTGTAACCAATCTATCGCATACTTGTGCCATTCCCGTTTATTTTGACTTTTCTCCTCATAATTGTGGATATCTCCTACTTGTAGTCTTTATTTGTTTATTTGCTAGCTAAATGAGTTTTCTTGAAAGTTTCAAAGTCATTTAAGGGATGATGGGTGCCCATATCATGCACATTGAAATATGCAACCAATTTTTGAAAGTTTACACAACATAACCAGAGATAAACAACTGGATTAGCGTTAGCACCAAACTGAAATCTGAACTTGGAAATGAAGAAATTACTCAACGTCAAGAATGTGCACTCAAGATCCCACTGAGGGCGAGGTGCTAACATATGACGGAGTGTTAAAACTTGAAATTAAGAACTGATAGGCGGATAACCAGCCATGAAAAACAATTCCACGCTACCACCAAACAGTGGGGGGAAAAGATTACACTAGAAACAATTCATCCGCTGCGGCGGGCATCCACAGAACTGTGGGGATTCACCACTTAGAGTGGGTACAAGAGTTACAATCAATTTAACCACACTGGCGGTATACCATCCAGGGGACATTAAATGAGAATTTAATCAATTAGTTGCAGCAATATTAATCGGTTAGATTAGTACTACTAATCAGAACCTTACAATTCAAAATGACTGCAAATAAATGAATTACAATGATAGAGAAATGAGATAAGGAGATAAGAATGAATTCTAACAATGTTCTTTGCTTTCCAATGACTGAAAAATGAATTAAAACTGGAAACTGATGAATCTGATGTAAAATCCTGAGTTCTGGAAATTTATAACAGCAAACTGGAAAACAGTAAAATACTCATAACTCACTCATTTCACCTCCGAATTGACTGAAATTTGTTGCAAAGGATTCTCAGAAGATAGGCGACCAAACCAGGAGGAAGAAACAGCAGCAAATCACATCCATTTAATTTTCTGGCACAATTCCCAATGCAGCTGAAAAAGTACGGCCTCCTTGAAAAATCGATTTTGCAAGTATAAAATAAATACTTGGAATTAAATTCCAATTCTTTGAGAAAGGTGGCGCCTTCAGTCAACAGATGGATGGCCAAAGTACCCAGAACAAAATAAAATTCACTCCAAAAGATATGAACAAAACTTAGCTTCAGCTGTAGCAAAAACCAGGAAACTCAAAACTGTAAAAAACTCCAAAATTCATTAATCTTTGATGCTCAATCTGCTAGTCTGATGTTGAGAAGCAGCAATGTAGCCAACTAGGTGTTATATTGCAAACACGAAATTGGATGAAAGGCTAGGAGGTAGACATCCTCGAAGCAATATGTCAATTGTCATTTCGACAGCATAACTTTAGCATAATTTTCATGGATGAAATGCTGGAGCAAAGACCTTCAATAAATAAGAGCTCACAAACTCTTCAAATGCCTGAGAAGCAGACCAAAAGACACAGGAGACCCTTCAATTACCAAAAACCATTCAACTTCTCAAGGTGGCGTCCCAAAAGGCCTCAAAGAAAATCACTTTATTCAAATAATATAAAAGTGGCGTCCACTTTCAAGATGAGAAAATATTTGAATAAAGAATAAATAAACTTATGATGAAGGCGTACCCTTCATGGCCCCACATTAAAAACAACTTAAGTTATCTCCTTAGGCCAAGGTGGGGGTCAACAGTGAATTAAAACATAATGCCTTTAATTAAATAATTTTCGCCAAATAAAGCTTTCTGAAGACCAAGCCAAAATATAACAACTGCTCCAACTGCAAGGAACTAAGAATAGACAACTGCAACTGCCACAACTAGCATTTACTAAAAATAGTAAATAACATGAAATGCCACAAAACTCCAAGCCAAGAAACCCTAATTTTCACCTCATTCCAGTCTACGGGTTCCGGAATAGACTGATGAACTGCAAGGCTAATCACTGATGAGAAGGGGACATTACAGTCCGCCCTCCTCGAAATTGCTTGTCCTCAAGCAACTGCAAAGATGGATGCAACAAAATTTGTTCACCTTCCCACGTAGCATCTTCAATAGGCAAATTCCTCCATCTAACCAAATATTCTTTGATTGTCCTTCTTCTCAAAGAACGTTCTCTAGTATCAAGGATTTCTTCAGGAATCAACACTAACTGACCTTCCTCATCCAATGGAGGTAATTCTGATGTAGCCACCACGTTGTGTCCAATTGCCTTCTTGAGGCGTGACACATGAAAGACATTATGTACTTTGCTTTCAGCTGGAAGCTCCAACTCATAAGCAACTTCACCAATTCTCTTGGTGACTTTGAAAGGGCCATAAAAACGTGGCTTCAACTTTTCCGCACCACTTTTCTTGAGAGAAGATTGTCTATATGGCTGAAGCCTCAAATAGACCATGTCCCCAACTTCAAAAGACCTTTCAACACGCTGCTGATCAGCGTATAACTTCTGCTGGTTTTGGGCTTGTTGCAGATTTTCCTTGAGAGATTTCAAGATGTCTTGGCTTTGTTGTAACATATCCAGTGCTTGTGGAGCTCTACTATCACCAAACACTAAATCAACAAAATTAGTAGCTTCATAACCATAAAGAGCCATAAAAGGAGACATCTTAATTGACATGTGATAGGAAGAGTTATAACAATACTCTCCTAAATGAAGCCATTTAATCCAAGCTCTTTGCTGTCCTGAAACATAATTTCTTAGGTAGCCCTCTAACCACTTGTTAACAATTTCTGATTGCCCATCTGTTTGTGGGTGATAACTAGTGCTTGGAGTAAGCACTGTCCCACTCAATCTGAAGATCTCCTGCCAAAAAACACTTAGGAACTTGCTGTCCCTATCACTGACAATTGTTTTAGGTAACCCATGCAAACGGAAAACCTCTCTGAAAAACAACTCAGCCACTTGAGCTGCTGTAAATGAAGTGGTAACAGCAAAGAAATGAGAAAATTTCGTTAATCTATCAACCACAACAAAAATACAATCACGTCCTTGCACCTTGGGCAACCCCGTGATAAAGTCCATGGCAATACTTTCCCACTTCTGATTTGGAATGGGCAAAGGCTGAAGTAGACCAGCTGGATAAGAGTGTTCATTTTTATTTCTTTGACAAATAGGACACTCTCTAATGTAGTTCAAGACTTCTTCTTTCAACCCTTTCCAAGTGAATCTTTCACGAATCTGCTTATAAGTCTTGAAAATCCCTTGATGACCAGCAAGGGGAACATCATGAAAAGATTGTAGAATCTTCTTTTTAAGCTTAGATTCTTGTACTAAAAAGATTCTATCTTTATAATATATTAACCCATCAACCAACTTATACCTTTCATCAACCAAATGACCTTCTAACAAGCTGGTTGCAAACTGATTTTTAACATAATCAGCAGCAATTAACTCCTTCCAATCTGCTGATAACTCACAAAGTGACTGTAAATGAGGCCTTCTTGAAAGAGCATCAGCCACTATATTATTTTTTCCTTTGACATATTCAATGTCAAAGTCATATGCTTGGAGCTTACTTACCCACTTTTGCTGCCTTTCATTCAAATCCTTTTGGCGCATAAAATGTTTAAGACTGTTGTGGTCAGTCTTAACAACAAATTTACTTCCCACCAAGTATTGACGGAATTTAGACAAAGCATGCATGATAGCAAGCATCTCTTTGTCATAGATAGAGTAAGTTTTTTCTGCCCCTCTCAACTTTCGGCTCTCGAAGACAATAGGGTGTTTGTCTTGCATTAGGACAGCTCCAACACCTTCTCCTGAAGCATCACATTGTAACTCAAAAGGTTTTGAAAAATCCGGAAGTGCCAACACTGGACACGAACTCATGATTTGTTTGAACTTATCAAAAACCTCTTGTGCTTGCTTAGTCCAAAGGAAAGCTCCTTTCTTTGTAAGATCTGTGAGAGGTGCTGCTTGATGTGAATATCCTTTCACAAATCTTCTATAGAATCCACATAACCCTAAAAACCCTCTCAAATGAGAAATAGTCTTTGGAGTTGGCCAATCAAGAATGGCCCTTATCTTTTCTGGATCCACTTTCACACCCCTTGAACTGATAATGTGGCCAAGATATAAAAGTTCTGTCAACCCAAATTCACACTTTGATTCTTTGGCGAACAAACATTCCGCCTCTAAAATACTAAGCACTTCTTCCAAATGCTTAAGGTGCTCTTCCCACGACTTACTGAATATGAGAATATCGTCGAAGAAGACGAGCACAAACTTCCTCAACTGCTGTCTAAAATCTTGTTCATACAAGATTGAAATGTGGCTGGAGCATTTGTCAAACCAAAAGGCATGACAAGAAATTCAAAATGCCCAAAATGGCATCTAAATGCTGTCTTCTCTATATCAGCCTCCCTCATTCTGATTTGGTGATAACCTGAACGAAGATCAATCTTTGAGAAGAACATTGCCCCATGGAGCTCATCAATAAGCTCATCAATCCTAGGGATAGGATATCTATTCTTGATGGTTTTCTGATTCAATGCGCGATAGTCAACACACATACGCATTGTGCCATCTTTCTTTTTGACCAGCACTACTGCAGATGCAAAAGGACTTTTGCTTGGTCTAATGAAACCACTTTCCAACAATTCCTTGATGGCTTTTTCAATTTCATCTTTCTGCCTCTTTGGATAGCGGTAAGGTGTAGTCATGACCGGTTTTGCTCCTTCTTCTAACTCAATCACATGCTCAGAACCTCTTTCAGGAGGTCTTCCAGGAGGTAGGCTTCCAAAGACTTTGCTCTTCTTTGAAAGTAAGGCTTGAATATCAGGATGATATTGCCTTTTCTCCTCTACCGGATCAGCTGGTAGAACCATACATTTAGCAGCCCATTCAACCTGATCATGGCGGATCAGCCTTTCCATCCTCTTCAAAGACACAATTCGAGGGCCTCCATTTGACATCCCTCTTAGAACAACCTTCCTTCCATTAGACTGAAATTTCAACTCCATAGTTTGCAAATTCAATGTGATCTCTCCAAGAGATCGCAGCCATTGTATGCCCAACACAACATCCGTGTCTCCAATTCCCACTACATAAAAATCATCTTTAATCTCGTGATTTCCCAATTGCAAGGAAAGATTAGGAATCTTCCTTGTGCAAGACATAGTAAAACCATCAGCAACCATTACCTTGAAACCATCAAAGTCTTCAGTCTTCAAACCTTTTCTAGCAACTAGTCCTTCATCAATAAAATTGTGAGTTGCTCCGGTATCAATTAGAGCAACTATCCTTTGTGAATTTACAACTCCATGAACCCTAAAGATTCATTTTTTTGAAAACTAGATAGTTGTGCGAAAGCACTACCATCTCCCACCTCTTCGGACTTGTCTTCTGGAACTTCTTCACCTTCACTACTTGCTGATTCGTATTGCTGATCAGACGAATCAGATTCTGATCCATAATCAGAATAGCCCTCCATTCGATTTGCTTTGCCTCTTCCATAGCAACGATGACCCTTAACCCAAGGATCACGGCAAGTGTAGCAAACTCCATCCTTTCTAAGCTGTTCTTTGAGCTCTTCTGACAGCCTTGGTGGAAACTTCTTGGGCAGATTTGAAGAAGGTTTTTTATCTTTCTTATGGCTGAATGGTTTTGAGTGAAACTTAGGCCTTGGGGCTGCTAACTCCATGCTCCTAGCTTTCTTAATAGCTTCATCTAATGTTGGTGGATCAAATGCTTTGACCCAACCCTTCAAGGGCTCCATTAAACCTTCAGCAAAAAGAACTACAAGTCTTCTTTCAGTAATGTTAGGCACCATTACTGACAATCTTTGGAAATCAGCCACATAGCTTTCTAAAGATCCTTGCTGTTTCAATTGTGCCAATTCTCTAAATTTCAATTCCGGATCTTTGGTATCAAATCTCTCAATCAACTTATTGGTAAACTCTCCATATGTGCGAATGAGGTTATGGCCAAGAGTGACCAAACCGTGAGTCCACCATTCATGAGCTATGCCATCTAAATGCAAAGTAGCAAATTTGATAGCATCTTCTTCCGGCATAGGTCTAAGAGAGAGGTAGTTATCTAACTTTTGTACCCATGATCTGGCTGTACACTTGTTACTACCATCAAAATGTTCCATAGTGATCTTTCCCAATGCTTGGTAGAAATCATTTCTAGGGGCTGCAGGAGGACGTTGATCATTCCTTCCACCATTTCTCCGACTCCTTTGATTCATGTATTGATCAAAGGTCCAAGTACCCCTCAAATCAAGAGGTAAAGAAACATACTCCATGTAAGCTTGACGAGCATCATCAGCAAAGTTTGGAGCAGCCTCAACTGGTGGTTGCTCTTCCCTAGGTGTGAAGACGGGAAAAAGGGGTCTAGAGGATGACCCACTATGAATTGTAGTATGCTGACCCACAATTCTGTCTCTAGTATTCACCTCAGGACTGCCACTATTATTATTTCCATTAACTCCACTACTTTCTCCACTTGAGTTATTTTGGGGCTGAATGATATTCTGAGCTGCTTGCTGGTCCAATTTGGACAATAATCGGGACATCATGTCTATCATCCCATCAAACTTCTTCTCCACTCTATCCCTCTCTTCATTATCTCTCCTTACAGAATCTGACATTATTTCAACTGTGTGATCAACCACTTCCACTGAATTCTCTGAACCTTCCACTGTTTTACCAAGATCTCTTAGGGCTTCTGAGAAGGTATCTGCCTCTGGAACGGGCGGAAACTGATGCTGATTTCTGGCCTGACTTCTGGTGTATGGCCTAGTGTCTCTTTCACTCATCAGTTAACTACTGCAAATTGCCACAGGATGGCAGGGTCTTCGGCTCTGATACCACTGAAATATGCTAACCAATTTTTTTGAAAGTTTACACAACATAACCAGAGATAAACAACTGGATTAGCGTTAGCACCAAACTGAAATCTGAACTTGGAAATGAAGAAATTACTCAACGTCAAGAATGTGCACTCAAGATCCCACTGAGGGTGAGGTGCTAACATATGACGGAGTGTTAAAACTTGAAATTAAGAACTGATAGGCGGATAACCAGCCATGAAAAACAATTCCACGCTACCACCAAACAGTGGGGGGAAAAGATTACACTAGAAACAATTCATCCGCTGCGGCGGGCATCCACAGAACTGTGGGGATTCACCACTTAGAGTGGGTACAAGAGTTACAATCAATTTAACCACACTGGCGGTATACCATCCAGGGGACATTAAATGAGAATTTAATCAATTAGTTGCAGCAATATTAATCGGTTAGATTAGTACTACTAATCAGAACCTTACAATTCAAAATGACTGCAAATAAATGAATTACAATGATAGAGAAATGAGATAAGGAGATAAGAATGAATTCTAACAATGTTCTTTGCTTTCCAATGACTGAAAAATGAATTAAAACTGGAAACTGATGAATCTGATGTAAAATCCTGAGTTCTGGAAATTTATAACAGCAAACTGGAAAACAGTAAAATACTCATAACTCACTCATTTCACCTCCGAATTGACTGAAATTTGTTGCAAAGGATTCTCAGAAGATAGGCGACCAAACCAGGAGGAAGAAACAGCAGCAAATCACATCCATTAATTTCTGGCACAATTCCCAATGCAGCTGAAAAAGTACGGCCTCCTTGAAAAATCGATTTTGCAAGTATAAAATAAATACTTGGAATTAAATTCCAATTCTTTGAGAAAGGTGGCGCCTTCAGTCAACAGATGGATGGCCAAAGTACCCAGAACAAAATAAAATTCACTCCAAAAGATATGAACAAAACTTAGCTTCAGCTGTAGCAAAAACCAGGAACTCAAAACTGTAAAAAACTCCAAAATTCATTAATCTTTGATGCTCAATCTGCTAGTCTGATGTTGAGAAGCAGCAATGTAGCCAACTAGGTGTTATATTGCAAACACGAAATTGGATGAAAGGCTAGGAGGTAGACATCCTCGAAGCAATATGTCAATTGTCATTTCGACAGCATAACTTTAGCATAATTTTCATGGATCAAATGCTGGAGCAAAAGCCTTCAATAAATAAGAGCTCACAAACTCCTCAAATTCCTGAGAAGCAGACCAAAAGACACAGGAGACCCTTCAATTTCCAAAAACCATTCAACTTCTCAAGGTGGCGTCCCAAAAGGCCTCAAAGAAAATCACTTTATTCAAATAATATAAAAGTGGCGTCCACTTTCAAGATGAGAAAATATTTGAATAAAGAATAAATAAACTTATGATGAAGGCGTACCCTTCATGGCCCCACATTAAAAACAACTTAAGTTATCTCCTTAGGCCAAGGTGGGGGTCAACAGTGAATTAAAACATAATGCCTTTAATTAAATAATTTTCGCCAAATAAAGCTTTCTGAAGACCAAGCCAAAATATAACAACTGCTCCAACTGCAAGGAACTAAGAATAGACAACTGCAACTGCCACAACTAGCATTTACTAAAAATAGTAAATAACATGAAATGCCACAAAACTCCAAGCCAAGAAACCCTAATTTTCACCTCATTCCAGTCTACGGGTTCCGGAATAGACTGATGAACTGCAAGGCTAATCACTGATGAGAAGGGGACATTACACACATACTGGCACCATCCCTTCTTAAATGTGATTGTGAATTGACTTGCCCATCGACACTCTCTTTTCACATTTCAAAAGTCCATTTTAATTTATTGATCCCACAGTGAACCACCGTGGAAGGAGCTGACGTGTGGGATGCGACAAGGATGTGCCATAGACTTTGATTTATTACATGCCATGTCAGCCTCCTCTTGTTCTTAATATAAGCCAATATTTGGTGTTTTGGCAACCCTTTTTTATTTGGCCTAGGGCAAACTCTTATTCCTTGTAAAGGAATAGCACATAAATGAGATTTCACTCGAAATTACGAGCTCTTATACTGGTTTTCACATTGGTTACAATGCCAAACATAACGCGCACCACTAGGAATTTGTTGAATCATTATCATATGTCACCAAAGAGGTGATGACACATGATATTTCAATTGACTCTTTGCATCTGGGCCAACTGAACCAAACCAACCAACCATTTTGTATGAACCTAAAATAATAAAAAAATTTACAAATTAACAACACAACTATTTTTTTTCTAGAAAAATTGGCATTATAACTCCTTATTATGCATAAAAAGTTCTTTAAAAAAATCAACACTTACCCCAAAAATTGATTTAAAAAACAAAAAAAAACCTTGAAAAATCTTCAAAAAAATTATTCAAAATTTGAAAAAAAAAAAGATTCACTCGCCTTTGATGATTAGATCTTTATGTGGCTATTTCTCCCTTTTTGTAGGTTGAACTCCTTCATAGCTCTCACCTTTGGAAAAAAAAAGACTAAACCTTTGAAAATCAATAATGGCAGCTTGGAGGCAAAAAATGGTGTTTTTGGCCTTTTGTGTTTGTGAAATGACTTAGTTTAGGGCAACCAAAGCATCATATCACTTTTTTTAGGTTTGAAAAGTGTTTTTTTTTTTGTTTTGGGCACTTTTTGATGCCCCTCCTCTATAGGTCCTCTTGGGTATGCTCAAGTATAGCTCGGGTACGCCCAAGGTTCTGCCTAGGCGCCCCAAGTACACTATGGGTTCACAACGTACCCAAGGCACCTGGGTGACCCATAGCATACATGGGGCACCTGAGCAGAACCTTGGGTGTACACAATGGACACACAGCGTACCCAGGGCACCCAAGCGGAACCTTGGGCGTACACAATGGACACACAGCGTACCCAAGGCACCCAAGCAGAACCTTGGGCGTATTGAGGCCGTACACGAATTTGGACCAAACCCAGCTAAGTACGAGGGGCCCAACAGAAGAGCCCGACAACATTGTGTTTCTTCAATCAAGAGTCTTATTTCAAAACCTTATCACAGTTGTCTATATATTTTTTGTCCTTATTCATCCATGTCTTTGTAGGATTAACAAAAAGAGCTTTTCAACACATTTACCAGGGAAAAGAATGAAGTTTAATCAATAAAGAAACTGTGAAAATTCAAAGGCATGAAAATATGTTTTCTAGTTGAAGAGATCATGCCAATGTGAAGGAAAACAAAAGTTGAGTTTAAAAATTCTTCATGCCTGTGTATGAGTGTGCACCATATGCTGTGATGACAAGTTTTGAGAAGACTGAAGTCATCAAGGGTACATAAGGGCTCTCACTCCATAATATAGAAGTATATTTTAATCAAAGAAAGTTTGTTGTATAGTGCATTGGCACTCGCCAGAAAAAAGAGAACACAAAATTACTTAGTAAAAAAATATGTATGGTAGTGTATGAGTGTGCGCTATTGAAAGTAGAAGCGGGACTTTAAAGTTTTCAAAAGTGCAGTCCTGAAGACCAGCGCATGTCCATGAGGGTGAAAAAGTTTTCAAAATAAAAAATTATATGTATTGTTGAATGGTTCATGCCTTTGTGATTAGTGGCATAAGTTTTCAGCAAGTCAAAATTGCAGTCATGAACAAAAGTGCATGTCCCATATAAAGAGAGCAAGTTTTAGGTTCTCAAAAACATATAGTCTAAAGACAAATGCAGGCTGCCATTGTGGCTAGCCTAAAAATCAAAAGTTAATTGCTGGGGCCTAGAAAGAAGTGCGCTGCTATGAAAATAAACAATGTTTTCAAAAACTTAAGTGAAAATGCATTTGGTATGGTATGTGCATTAATGAAGTGTTACAACTTTTCCAAAACAAAAATGCTTGTGCCTATTGTCCAGTGTGCACCTTTGTATGGACCAACTGAAATGATTTGAAAACTTAACACTGCACTCATATAGTCACACACTGCTATAAGAGGGTCATATTTTGCAATATCAAGCACAGATATTTAGTTTTTAAAAACATGAAAGGAATAGTAGTTGTTGAGTGGCACTCTCGATATATGAGGAAAGCTCAGATTTTGATCCAATCATCAGAGGCTAAAAATAAAACATCTCTATCTTTGGGCAATTCATGGAAAAAAGGCACTGAAACTAGTTGGTTTTCATTCACAAACAAGATTTCATGGTTTTGTTCCTTCAAAGGTTGGCTATGTTTATGTTTGGCAATGAATTCTAGCTCAAGGGTTTTTACATCATCTAAGTTCAGTTTTTCCAGGTATTGTTGCTAAAACACCTAGGATTTGAAGAAAATTTTCAAATGTTTTCATTAATCATGTCACTCTTCATGTTCTTCAAAGCTGCCTAGGATTTGGTTGAATCGAATCATCCATTGTTGCAATCATTTTCAGTCCAAAGCTAGCATTTTAGTCACCATTTGAGTGTTTAGTCTCATATACCAGCAGATTTTCAATTATAGATAACAGTAGTTTGAAGTTGACTTCAGACATAGATCACTAGATTAGGAAAGTCATAGTGAGCAGATTTTCAGTATAAAGAGATTTTTTTCAGTCTCAAAGGGCGCCTAGAGTTGGAGACATTATCAGACCTAATGCTCATTCAAACATTCGATTGTTAATATCTAAAGCTGGTTAGGGTTTTGTTATTGTTTCCAAAAGTTTTTGATTGACCAAAAGAAACAATATCAAGGTACATAACATCATCATATTACTGTGTTTGGATATCAATATTTTCAGAGGCTCTGGGATTTCAGTGTATCCAAGGTTATTTTTTTTCAACCAGAGTTTTGGTATAAAGATCAACATAACAAAGGGAAATCAGATTCAATACACGAAGAATGACCATTAGGGTTTCAAATTTTCTTTAGAGGATCCATTCTGATCAGAGAAGAAGAGCTTTGCCAAAATTATCATCAAGAACCAATTGTCAAATTGACTATTTTTAGCTTGAGGTATATATTGTTCATCTTATTTTTAGTTGTCATCATTTTTAAGGAGAATTATAATTTTAGTTATTATTTTTAGATCAATGATTTCTATTAAATTTATGGTCCAAAAAAAATTAAATTTATATTAACAAGGGAGGAAGATGATCATCAATCCTTGAAATGGTCCATTGGACGTTGTAATTTAAATTTCTTGAGCCACCTATTTAAAGATGTTAATGGATCCTACATTATTAGGGGGACCAAAACGGTCCATTGGACATGTTTATTTAAATTTCTTGAGCCACTTATCTTAAGATGTTAATGGATCCTACATTATTAGGGGGGCCAAAACAGTCCATTGGGCATGTTTAGTTAAATTTCTTGAGCCACTTAAGATGTTAACCAATCCTACATTATTAAGGGACCAAAACACTTAAACCAAACAAGAGATTCAACACCATGAATTATTGATGTATTTTTATTTAAAATGTGTGTAAAACTATTCAACCTAACAAAGGATTCAACATCATGAACTATTAATGTATTTTTACTTAAAATGTGTGTAAAAATTAAGAAAATATAAATAATGTATTTTTATTTAAAATGTGTGTAAAAATTAAGAAAATATAAATTGAATTCTATATTGAAAACTAATTTTTTTTAAATCAATTCCACTACACTAAATAAAACAAAAATATTCACCCTCATGATATTTTTGTAAAATTAAAATTCACATCATGTAATTGAAATTTATTTTTCAAGCCATGGTTAATTAACAGAGATAACTGGTAAAAACTTTATCCATAGTGTAGATAAAAGTCATCATTCTTTATTGCCAAAAGCTCCACCATTTATGATATTTGGTGCAAGTAAAAGTAAAAAGTCTCTATTACATGGATGAAGTTTTGTAATAAAAAATCTAGTTTCATAAATATGAAAAAATGTGTAGTAGATGTTTATAAGGAGTCTTCTTGGGAGCCCAAGGAATGGTTAAAGTGTAAATAAAAGCCATCATACTTTATCGTCAAAACCTCCACCACTTATGATATTTGGTGCAAGTAAAAGTAAAAGCCATCATACTTTATCGTCAAAACCTCCACCACTTATGATATTTGGTGCAAGTAAAAGTAAAAAGTCTGTATTACATGGATGAAGTTTTGTAATAACAATCTAGTTTGATAAATATGAAAAAATGTATACTAGATGTTTATAAGGAGTCTTCTTTTAAATATGAAAAAATGTATACTAGATGTTTATAAGGAATCTTCTCGGGATTCCAAGGAATGCGCTTTTTAAAGCATTTGTACAGATATTTACAGGCATAATCTACCATGAAAAAATCTTCTCTGTTTGTCAAATTAATCTCATCTTCTCTAAGCTTCCAAGGTTTATCAACAGTTAAAACTATATGATATAACCAGTTATAAACGATGTGTTTTATAGTATTTGTTGATGTTGTGATGTCTAAAAGAGTAGGGCCTTTGTTCTCCCCTACATAAGTCTCAGGTAAATAGCAGACTTCTAATATTTCATCTAAAGTTAGTCTTAGATATAGTGGAGAAAATTTACTTAGTTCTCTTGCCATACCCAATAGTGGTTCTACATCACGAAAACAGAAAATTGGCTTGCTAGAAGTTGAAATGGAATATTCATGGAGGTTAAGGTAAAACTTAAGGAATTTTTCTATATCCATAGTAGTTTGTGCACGAAATGATGTTCTAAGAGCTTTTCTCCACATTCGTTGGAGGATTTTTGTGGCTATTGGATCAAAACCAAGTATGGCTTGTCCAAGCTTTTGATCTTTTGGCTCTGTACCTTCAATGGTGAAAGTGTCTCCCATTGTCTGCAAGCAAATATTGAAATTAAACTCCCCTCTTAAATATTTTTAAATTAGAACTCAAATCATATAAATAAAAATGATTTGAATATAATGTTTTTAATGAAACTAAAAATATATAGTAATCAAAGATACTTAGATTTTCACAGTTCATATCTAGTTGAATTTGTTGTTTTTTGTTGTTTCTAGATTAAACTGTGTGATGTTTTTGAATCAGACAGCTTAGTCCAAAGAAGCAACAAATTCAACATATATAGTAATGTTATATTTGGGAAGTTCACATTACTTACCTCACAAATTTGTCGAATTGTTGCCACTGCACTAGCTTGACCATAAACACAAATATGGGAGGCCTTGAGGCAAAGAAGAGCATGTGTATAATTACACCCAAATGGATCCATTGAGATGAGATGGATGTCATCTATGAATGCTATGTCCCAATTGGCATTCCAAAATGGATAACAATCTATTGTGCATGATCTTCTGGAGCATTTTTTACCAAATTTCTTGAGAATTGTACGTAGATCACATTTGCTGTAACGATAGTGTGGATTGATAGTTGAGTAAACTTGCTCCACCTTATCAATTGTGAGGCTTAAGTAAATGGATCTACTTTTATCTCTATTGATTTGATTAATAATGTCTGATAAATACTGTGTAGACTCGGATTTTATGCAATAGGTTACCTTCATTACAAAATAACAATTCAAACTATTGTTATATTTTTTTAAAAGCATATAATTCAAATTATACTATTCCACTCCCAACAATTACATTCAAAACTCAGCATCATTATAAATTTTAAAAAATTACAATCCCTTTGACATACCTTCCTTTGTTGTGGCCTAGGATACCAACTGAAAGGATCAACTAAAACCCTGAACTCTTCCTTTATCTTCCAATCCACATCATCATCCTTCATATAAAACACAAAAAACCTCTCAAACATATTGCATCTCCTTGTGGGTTCCCTTCCATTGGCATAATAATAAAACTCATAACGACCCACAATATCATAGATCTCATCAGGGCAATACTTGTCCATAAAGATCTTATAAAACTGCACCATAACTTTAAACCCAATATCCTCAACAGGGTATTCTGTCTCCACGCCATGACTGAGCAGCCTGTCCGTTACATCAGAATAGTCACCCAACTCCTTGAAATTCAGCCGGCGTTTCCCATAGTTTTGGAAAATGTTATCAATGTCTTGCTTTGCTTCACTGAATCTTTTATAACTGCAGGGTCTCTTTCTGTTAAACTCCTCTGCCTTCCCAACAAGTTTACATCTCTTTGCATAGTTGCCATATTTTTCGCGGATTTCCAGTATAGATTTCCACACCAGGCGAATGTATTTCTTTATTTCAGTGGAGTTGTTCTTGGAGTCTAATTTCAGTAGTTCTTCTTCAGTTAAGTGCAAGTGTTTTTCATGTTGTTTATATTCTTCAGCTAAGCCAACTTCTACTTCTTCTTTATTGATTTGGTCGATTTCGCTTATCTTCATTTTATCACCCAAGTTTATGAATTTGTTGCAGAGGACTCTTAGAAATTGATACAGTGCAAACAGGTTTCTCTCCTATCCAAGCAATTAATTGGTGTTTACAAGCAGTTTGTGGGAATGCTTATATATATAGCATTCGATTTATGGTGACCGTTAATTCGGTTGGTTGTTTCGTTTCAGTTAGTTTTGGTTGCATTAAGAGAAAACTCAACAATGGCCGCTTTACAAATTATGGACAAGGCTTAAATCTATGGAATGGTATATCAACTGGGTATAATATTTGCGTTATTTTTAAAAATTAAAAATATTATGTGGGTTGTTTAGGTGACTGACGTTTTCTTCACAAGGAGAAAATTAGTTTTTCAATCATATTTTGTTAATTTATTAACAAAATAAATAATTATCAATTTTATTTTTTTTTAAATTATATAAAAAGTTTTTTATTTTTAATTGAATTTGTGATTTAAGTGAAATATACGTGTTAAACATCTATTCATTTTTTTAATATCTACATTTTTCTATTAAAAATGAAGAAATATCAATCTTAGATCATTTTACTTTAAATCACATATTGAATAAAAAATTAATAAACTTGAATATCCACACGAATAATGTATATAATGTATATATAGATGTATAATATATAAAAATCAAATAAAAGTATAAATTTAGATAAGTGTTTGCTTAAATTACATATATGTAATGAGTATAATGTATCATATTTATTATCTATTATAGATTTATATTCTTTTATTGTAAGAGATATATCATCTTAATTATATATTTATCATAATTTGAAGATTATTGTCTATTATTTTGTTTATTAAAGTGAATATTTATTTGCTATTTTATTTATTAAATAACATTATTATTTTATTATTTTCTTATAATTAATTTTTTTTTATGTGGATCATAATTTGTTTTGTTTTGTATTTTTAGTATTTTTGTATGTGAATTATTTTGTAATTTTGGTTAACATGCATTACACTCCATCATTACATTAAAAAATGACAAACATATTTAATTATGTAGAATCTAACAAAATTGATTACCTTTAACTTCTTTTTTGACATGAATTAATAATCTTAAAATGAAAGAATGGAAATATGTGGATCATAGAATGTTGTTTTCTTGTTTTGTATTGATTTCATCATGATGATGGGTAGATATTGTTAACATTTTTTAGTTCAAATATATTTATAAGCATTTTCCCATGTGTCCTTTAAAAAGTGTAATGGAGAAATTTGTATACTTGATTCATTTTCATTCACATTAGACTTACTTTGACATATTTGTCTCTAGCTCAATGACTAGTATGTAAAATGGTATTTTCTTGCATGAAAGTTGGTAAATAAACTAACTATAACTTGATTCTATCCTCACATACATTTCTAGGGCTCAATCTTAACTCTTTCTTGCATGAAAGTTGGTAAATAAACTAATTATAACTTGATTCTATCCTCGCATATATTTCTAGGGCTCAATCTTAACTCTCTATTTCATTAAAATTTAATATCTCAAGTCAAATTTGTGGTTGTGGAACTACACTAGTTCAATTATATAAGTGTAGAGATGACTCGTGATCTTTTAAATTTAAAATAAAAATATAGGCCCAAGTTGACTCCCTCCAATTAGCCATTAT